>JAUKWC010082936.1:0-29677 GCA_032356245.1 Endocladia muricata
ACCCAACCCCCTGCAACCCCTCCGTCTCCCGGCAACCCCTCCCCCCCCCTCCTCCCCCTGCGCCGCCCCTCCACCGTGGCCACCGCCCCTGCAGCCGCCTTTCGTCTTGTCCTTTCGCATCTCTTCTCCGCGTGGACGCTCACCTTTCCGCGTCTCCGCGCGCGCACGCTTCATCATGGATCGCTGCGCCGCGCCGCGGCACGCCTTGGTGCGCGCCGCGAGCAGCAGCGCTTTCTACAGTCGGCTGTGGCTGCCACCTCGGCCACTCTGTCCACCACACGCGTCTACCTGCGTGCGCAGCGGGCGCGGGCAGAGGCGGCGGAGGGGCGGTTGAGGGAGTATGAGGTGAGGTGGGCAGAGGTGGAAAAGGTGGGGAGGGAGGTGAGGAGGAGGCGGAGGGAATTGGTGCAGGTGGAGACTGACCTGGGGGAGGTGGGCAGGGAGGTAAAGGGAGGGGTGATTAGGTTGGAGGAGGTGAGGGGAAAGGTGAGGGAGTGGGAGCGGAGAGGAGAGGAGGTGGAGAGGGAGAGGACAAGGTTGCAGGGGGACAGGGAGAGGGAGGAAAAGGTGGTGAGAGAGTGTGGTGGGGAAGTGGGGCGCTTGGAGGCGATGTTGATGAAGGCAAAAGGGAGGTTGGAACGAGAGCTGTTGGAGCGCGATATGTTTGGGGAGCAGTTGAAGAAGGGGGAGAGGAAGTTGGAGGAGGCCCGCGGGGTGTTTGAAGTGGCAGTATCGGATCTTGAGGAGCGTCGAGAGAGGATTCAGCAAGTAAGTGAGGAGGTGCGGGAGGTCGGGACCGGATCTGCGAGGAAGAGGGCAGGATTGGAAAAGGTGGTACGCGGCGAAGTAGCGGTGAAGGAGGTGGAGGCTGCGGTGGGGAGGATTCGTGAGGAGAGAGAGGCGGTGCGGGCGGCTCTGGAGGGGGTGAGAGAGAGGGAAAGGGAGGAGGCGAACGAGAAGAGGCGGTTGGCAAGCAGGCTGTGCGAGAAAGAGGAGGAGGTAAGAGAGTTGCGCAAGCGCGTGGAGGCGACTAAGCGAGAGGGAATAGAAGTCAAACTGGAGGTGAGGAGGGGGTGCAAGGATGACGATAATGTGGGAGCGGTGATGGAGCAAGGTGCAGGTGCCGAGGACACCGTAGATCTTGCTGATTCTGACGTTGTCGATGGGGTGACACTGGGACGAAAAGATGGACAGGATGTCGAGATAGCCGTGGAAAATAGTGAGCAAGGTGTTGTTCGTGGTCAAGTTGATAAGCAAAATACTGTGGGTGATTCACAGGGCGCGGATACTGTGTCGGCCACTCTTCATTTGGGTTCAGCTGAAGGTGCGTGCAGCAGCGAGACAAACTCAAATGAGCCGCCCCGGAGACGGGGTCGACCGCGCAAGTCAGAACAGCGCTCGACTTCATCAGAAAGTGTCTCGCAGCCAAAACGAAGCCGTGGTCGACCAAAAAAGGTCCCAATAGTTTCCGCTGTGTCAGTAGACACGCAGTTCAAGCGGAAACGCGGCAGACCGCGAAAGACAACTGCTGCCGCAAACTCCACTATGTCGCCTACTAGCGATAGCTAATATATGTTCCGTCTTCAACAGGCAGTGCTACGATCTAAAATAGTTCCACAGAGCAAAGTGCGTCCTCTACACGATAAACGATCATTCGGGACTTTCGAAAAGCGAACTACTTAGTCCCCCGCGACGACCTGCCGGTGCCTCGCTCGGGTTGTATCTCTTGAAAGTAAAGCCGATAAACTCCTCTGCTGCAGGATCCTTCAAGTACGACGTTCTTGTAGCTGTGTGGTCCCCGGCACCGGTTTTGTTCGGTAGCGGCTTGTGGTCTTCAAAATACCGTGTGTCTGTAGGGCCGCGAAGCTCGGGCAGAAAAGGAGGCTTCATATTGTCTAGATTATCCCAGTCAATTCCTTCAAAGAATGGATGCTCCTTGAAATCGGCCATTCCGCCTTTTGCCCCAAGCCGGTACTTGGCGTCGCAAATAAGAGACTGGATGAGGTTTTTGGCAGCCCAGCTGACATTTGCCTCGGGCGGGAAGCGCAATGTCTCTCGCCAGTTGAGAATTTTCCGGCATGTCTTGAGGGCATCCTCAGCATAAAAAGGCGGATAACCGACCAGCATCTCGTACAATACTACGCCTAAGCTCCAATAATCGCATTCCTTGTTATATCCTCTCTTCATGAGGACTTCACACGAAATGTAATCCGGGCTGTGAAACAAAACAATCGTAAATTACCGCAAAGGTCAGTTTGCTACTTAAATGCCGTTGAATGGGAAGCATGTACCGCTCGCACAAGACCGGGATTCAACATGTTCGGAAAACTTACGTTCCGACGGTGGAGAATGCCTGTTTTCGCGCAGTTCTCCGCCATGCAGCGGCCCTCTCCGTCATGGAGAGCTCGCTTAGCGCTGACGATGCGTCTTGGCCAGAAGGAGTTACACTTGATACAGGAAGTGCATCCATGTCGACATTAAAGCTTTTGCAAAGCCCAAAATCTGAAAGCTTCAGATGACCATTCTTGTCAATAAGCAGATTGTCTGGCTTGACGTCACGATGAATAAATCCCAACTCGTGAATGGTGTCAATGGCCACTACCATCTCCGCAATATAAAACCTCGAGTCGTCTTCCGAAAGCGTATCGCGCGCAATCAATAGCGTCATTAGATCACCGCCGGGCAAGAACTCCATTACCAAGTACAGAAAAGCCTTGTTCTGAAACGCATAACAAAGCTGGCACACAAACCGATGATCCGCTGCTACGAGGACGTGTCTTTCAGACCATGCGTGATTAACTTGCTCTTTGCGAAGCATGTCCGCTTTGCGCAATTTCTTCATGGCAAAATAGTTGCCGTTTTTCTTATGTCTCACCAGCATAACCTCTCCAAACGCACCCCGTCCAATGATGCTTATCATCTCAAAGTCAGCCTCAGACATTGGGCGACGGCGGTCACGTAGAAACGCAATCTCGCGTTTCACGTGCTCTTTTCGCATACGTTCTTTCTCTTGTTCGCGAATATCGGTTGAGGCCAGCTGCATCTCGAGCTCTTCCCCTCGTTTGCGTGAGGCATCACGCTCCACTGCAAGCGATGCAAAGAGCGTCTCTATCTTTCGCTTGGCGAGTTCCGCCTTGGAAGTGTTGGCGGACGATGATCCGCCATGGTCTCCCATGTCTGTAGATATTGTCAAAGAGGCTTCACCAGGTCCGGAGAGTGCAGCCGAATATGAGTTTCGATACAAGGAGAACTTTAGCACAACAATATCAACTTCAGTCTCAAAAACTGTGAAATGGCTTCAAACGCGCCAGGAAGATGCACAATATGGCACCCACAATGACAACCTCTTGGAACGTGTAGACGAACGAAGTGCAATGGTACAGTACGGAGTTTGAGTGACTGTGTGTGTGTGTTGGCATTTTTGCGACCACATCTAGCATCCAACAAAATCGTTGAAAACGCTTCTTCGTATTTGAGTAGGGGATAGAGAATAAAATAATGATTCGTGCATAAGTTCTTTTCTATCATAATGTGCATCGTAAGATAATTACAAATTAATTATCTTTAAGCGACAGACCCTTTTTGTCCACCGCATTAGAATAGAAATTGGCAACAGAAGTGAACAATCATAGATCTCTACTTTGTCCCACCGCAAACTTTCGTCGAACACAACAGTATGGTATCGAAACCATTACAAGAGTTCTCGCGCGAGCGTTTGGGAACTGTGGGGCAAGCATTCGTTGATCAAGAGCATTTTAGGAGGTTGCGGCCCACAGGGCAGCACGTCTGTCTCGGTTCTCAATGTGTGCTCTTCTCCCTCCACTTGCAGACCGACAGGGGACAAGCGCAAACGCACATCTAATCAAAGTATAAAAAGTTTCTTTAATTGACTCGTGAAGCCATTGTTGAACGCAGGCCATACATCATTGTCTTAACGCATGAAAAGTGTAACCTAGCTAAAATGAGGATTGCGACCCGACTGGATCGAAAGACAAAGATGATTTGGCCTCCAAAGCTGTATGCGACTCTTTACGAGGAACTATTCAGATACATTCATCATACTGTTCTTTTTGCAGAGCAGTATTCCTTGAGCCATAATGGAGCTGATTGTACCACAACTCTAACGACAATTAATACACTGGAGGAAGCTCTTTATACGGAAAGAGGCACAAGGATACGAAAGCACTGGTACTGCGGTGTCGTTGCTTTCGCATTGCTAGGTGGACGCAAAGGCAATAATATTACTATTTCCGAGGTGAACATGTACGGTTTAGATCCATCCTGCGCTTGTTGACAAATCAAGACGGTAATGGACGTTTCGGAAGCTTTGTTGGTGTAAGCATCGCAACAGCTTCGAAGCAACGGGGAGACCCTTGCAACCGTAATTATCTCACCAATGCTGAGACCAAGTTGTCATCATCACAAGCCTTGAGATGTACGCTATAACATATCCAGCACTCCTCAACAAGGGTTCTCTTCTTGTTAGCGAACCGTGTAGTATTCCTTCTTCAACAGTCAGACAGCGAGCAGGTTTGGGAAGAGTTCAGTATCTTCAAATTTAGTACGTTAAAGCCTCACACTTGCTTGATAGAGACACACACAGGTCTGTACGTACACGACGCATATGCACACTCGCACACTACTCCCCTTTGAAAAGCTACGGAACCGATTCCTTTTGCGGTCACAGACTGGCGTTCTGGTGCAGGTCACAAAAAATTCTTCTGCTTTGTAGGTACTGTAGCTGGAGAGCATTCACGGAATAATCCGTATAATCATACGCTGTGCTCGTCAGTTTAAAATTAGATGGTGACACAAATTAACTATTGCGCCGGAACAGGTTCAGGTTGATGGTTCAAGCTTTCCGGGGTTGACCCAGAAAACATGCGTCCCACTCGGGAACTTGAGTTCAATGCTGAGCTTGTCCGTTTCTTGTAGAATCGCCTGTGGCTCTTCATGTCTGGTCGCAGCGAAGACGTTCGCGATGCCTTCGAGTCAGCTCGTACTCTCATAACATCCCTTCCTTCACTCACGGCAAGACTCAATCCTATCCGCCGCCCATCGCCTGCACAGAATTCACTGATCACCGGTTCTGCTCGACCAGAGCCGAATACCATGTTCGAAGTACAATCAATATCAAATGCTAGGGTTCCTGTAGCATACCTTTCCAGTGCGGACCACATACTAGCAGTTCCAATGATTTCCATCAGTGCGACTCTGCTTGGACGAGCACTGTGTTCCGTGCTGTGACCAGGTGTCCCAAAGCTGCTTTCAAATACTCGCAAGTCTTTTGCACGAATACAGGGGGTTTCCTGCAACAACGAATGAGCGATCAATACTGCCGCACAATCACGTTTTGTGAGTGGGAATCCAATTGAATGACCACTCCACTCAGGATTCTTCATATGTGAGTAACGGTCCATCGCGCTCCGCACACGACTGGCATCTGAAGCAGCCACAAATTCTGCAGGAGTTGCGCCATACTTGCAACCAAGGAAAGCGGCGTGCGCCGACATAATGCTCAAAGCATCGTACGTTCGCTGACTGTATACAGTGGTGATTGAGTGACCGTTGTGTATACCTTGAGTCTGAAAACTTCTTGAATGGTCCGAATCCAAGATTCGCTTTCTTTCTTTTCCAGACGACAGAACATAGCACAGTATAAATTTGAGTCGCTTGGATATCTCCTTCTCTGCAAACAATAGCTCCTTCGCACCGAACAGAAACGCTCTCCTAACCACCTCCCCCTCCATTGCGGAAGTGGAAAAATAGAATGGATGGAACCCGTATAGGGAGTGTATCTCGTCGTTGATGTCGAAAAGGTTCCTGGCCTGAGGAATTTTGGACGCTTTCATCCAGTTCTCCGTTGCTCTGTTTGCGTCGGTTACTGTTTTTGGACCCATCAAAGACGCTGTAAAAAACTGTGACACTCTGCGAATCCCGCGTGCTCGTCCTTTTGCATTGCCACTCCGATCTCGATGGTGTCGATCATAATTTCTCGTCAGACTTAATCGCTCTCTTTTAGGGCGATACTTAGAACTGTATCCATTAGGAACATTGCTAGTTCCAAAGTCAGTCAACTCCTCATCCAAGAAACCCACATTTACTGGGGCCCCACTTGATTTCCAAGGCAGACATTGCAGGTTACTTGCGGCATACTGTATAGAAGAATGTGTCAGTTCGATATCGATTGTGCTTGTAAGACAAGACAGAAACACCCCATATGCACATGTCCCCGATACGAGACGCTCTATTCTTCCGTCAGATTCTGGATTGCCGTCCAGTACACGTCGGCGGGTTCCCTCTGTCACAGCTGCATCCGTGGAACACAATTCTTGAGCAAAATCAAGAGCCGCTACTTCGAGATCAGACATGTCCCGGCCTTCCAGAATCATAGCTGGCAACACACCCTCTGCGGACGGTTTCGATCGCATTATGCTTTTCAGTTGAGCTGAAAGAGTGGTGACAAAGACGCTTCGCTGAGAGTTACCGACCAGGTACATGACGGCTGAGCGCAAGTTTGTTGACAAGGGAAAGCTCTTTTGGTCAATTTCGACAACTGACAGAAGCGCAACAGCTAGAACCGCATGCACCTTAGCAAGCGGTTTGTATGCAAATAGATATCGATTAAGATCAAATGAGTCCAAAGTGACTTTCCGCAACAAATGTGAATGGGCTTTAAACGAAGAGTCCACACTCTCTGGCGCACAACCCGCAGGCACTGCCACCGCTCGCAGGAACTCAGTCACCGATGCACAGTCCTTATCCAGCAGTACTGGGCGTGGAGCTGGCATGAGCCTTCTCACGACGTGTCGTTTCTTCGTTTCATCGGTCACTGCACGCCTTGCTTTCGACGACTTCATCTTGTCTTTGGTGGTTGCTGACGAGGCAATCGAGGTATTCGCAGAAGGAACCGTTGCAGAAAACTCACTGCTAGCCATGGTTCCGTGCTCGCGATTTTGCGCGGACATGCCTGTCGCGGTAGCGGTCGGGAGGTGGGCAAGATCATCCATTACAGTGAGCCGTGTGCGAATGCGATGCCAGGGCCTGACAGAATGAGTGCTGGCCTCAGAGATGCGGGGATGTTCGTGGCGAAGGAAAGCGTCCTTGGTACGACGCCTTTGGCGAAAGGATACACGAGGGGTAACGCTGGTAGCAACAGCACTCAGGGATTTTCCGGTCGTCTCGTGCGACCTTGAGCTCAGAGACGAGCCTAGTAAAGGAGCGTCCATGCCAGATGGAGGATCTAAGAGATGCACAGCAAGCTGTGGTAAAATCGTAACCAAGATGGAACGGAGCTAATACGATCGCTCGATAGGGCAGGAATTGGGGCAGGCGGCGCACAACTTGGCAGCTGGTGGTACAGGAATTAGGTAAATCGTTGCGCACAAGGATCAAGCTGCACAAAGGCAGCCTCTCACAGCACGGGTTCCGCTGTGAGTCCAAACTTGCGGAACCATTTACCAACCGGGAGTCATGTTAGCTGTCCTTACACACATAATAGATACGAATCACGTTTAAGAGCAAATCTTGTTTTCCGCAGCGGAATCAAATCGCGCCCCTCCAGACAGGACCTGAAACACGTACTTCATATATGTGTGTGCATGTACCGGTCGTGTCACTGCTACCAGAATCAAGTTGAGAGAAAACCTTGAGTAGAAAAGTGTGCCCTTGAGGGCCGGCATCCAAGGGAACCGAGAAGGACGAAGACACCAAAAAAGCAGGGCCTGAGGTCCCACGTTTTGGCGCGGCATTCCACGGGGCCCAGGAGTGTTGACAGCATGTTTTTGAACAGTTTGAACCTGGGTGGACAACGGCGCCACAGCCTCTCATCGGTGCTGATTGGGGGCGTTTTTGTTGTTCAACAGACATTGAGGTAAGGCTGTACGTGCATATTGCATGAAGTCGCAGTGAGCGGAGTGATGGGCGGGAAAGAGGAGGATTTTACCTTTAATTTTTATTCTTCCAAGGCCGGTCACACCATTACACATGGAGACCAAATTCAGATGTCCGCAAACATTGAAAAGCTTCACATTTCCGTAGCTGCGCACACACACACACACACACGGTATCTGCTGCCCGGTTGGAATGTAAACAGGGAGATGTGGTGCACGTCATCAACTTTGTCTCAATCATTCGCACAACAGTCCCAACTTGCTTTCAGGAAATTAACGGAACAGTTTTTGTCTGACTCGACTGCATCTAACCTGCAGGAGAGACTTGTGGGATTCGAGGCCGTTTCGGCCGTCATGAGTGTCCAGTCCGACACTATAGGATTGCCGCACTGCCTAGGTTAAAACCTAGAATTATGAATAGCTGGCTTTAAGGAGACAAAAGAGTTGACGATGATGGGGCATGAGTGGCATTGACTGTTCCGTAAAGTGGTCTCCTACTAGCCAAGACTACGAAGTTTTCCGCTACGGCATTCTTCTTGTTTTCTGTAAATACTTCTCGTGGACGCGCAATTCCATTAAAGAAAACTTTTTTTGATTTGCAAATTTCTTGCTATATACATTTAAAATGATTTCTATCTGGCGCGAAGAGATTTTACGTGTAAAATACAGTTATATACCAGCCCTAGGAAATTGGCGCCCATCAGTCTGCATGATATCTACAGTATATACTGTACACATTTCTGTTTTCATAACCGGGGCCTCCCATGTGTCTCGTGCCACAGCCTCTGCAGAGGCTGATTCAAGCGTATAGTATTGTGCAAAATGAACCCTATTTTTGGAATGTTTACCCTCGAGAAAAGTTCATTTCTGAGCTCTGTATTCTGAGGCCAATGGATTAGAGTTTATTAGTTGGAGGGGTTCGGGGCACGGGGATTGGGGGATTAGGAGTTTCTTTTAAAGGGTTAAAGTTGAGGGCGTTGGGGATACGGGGATTAGAAAGGACTTAAAAATTACTTGAAAAACCACATGATTGGTGGTTGTGCATGGTACTATTTTCTGCTGTTATATTAACACGCAAGGAGGATTTATTTTGGTGAAAATGAATGCTCCGTAGGCAAGTTTACGAAGCATCATCCTCACTCTCTGACATCTGATTCTTGACAAGATTTGCGTACTCTCCACCCGGAATTTTCAAGAGCTGCTCATGAGTCCCTACTTCAACAATTTTTCCCCTCGAGACGACAGCAATAACATCAGCATCTTTCACCGTTGACAATCTGTGAGCAATAGCTACTGTAGTTCTCCCGGACGATGCCTTGTCAAGCGCATTCTGAACTACTCGCTCTGAGATGGCATCCAAAGCTGAAGTCGCTTCGTCCAGCAAAAGCACGCGCGGATTTCTAACAATCGCGCGAGCAATAGCGATGCGCTGCCTCTGTCCCCCTGATAATCGGTTACCTCGAGATCCAACCAAAGTGTCGTAACCTTCACCTAGTTCGGAAATAAAATCGTGTGCATTCGCAGCCTTAGCAGCTTCGACGATCATCTCTTCCGTTACAATGATGTCATTTTTAGCATCACACCCGTATGCGATATTCTCTCGGATTGTCCTGTTGAACAAATCTGGCTCCTGCGAAACATATCCCAGTTTGCTGCGTAGGTAATTGAGATTAAAGTCGTCTAGTTTCGATTCATCGATAGTCACACATCCGCTGCAAGGATCGTAGAACCGTTCAATCAAAGCAACCATGGTAGACTTGCCACAACCACTTGCCCCAACCAGGGCAAGAGTCTGACCGTGAGAAACTGTAACGGAGGCACCACGAAGGACTGCTACATCTGGTCTTGTTGGATACTCAAAACACACGTCTTTCACAGCCACATCACCATCGATGTCAATTCGCTCACCAGATGCGGAGGTTGGGTCAATTCGCGTCTCACGGTCCAGAAGGCGGAACAGTTTGGTTGCTGCTACCCTGGCTTTTCCAACATCGGGCACCTGGGCGCTGATGTTTCCAAGCATCATCCCAGCAAATAAAAGGGCTGTGATGGCATTCATCAAACCAAGGAAATCACATTTACCGTTTCGTACGAAAGTAGATCCGACCCAAAAACTCACAGCCCAGAGAGCTTGGGCAATAAATTCTGAAAATCCAAATGCCACACCGGCGACGAAAGCTGTCTTCCGACCGTTCCGGATGGGTGCCTCCAATTCGTGGTCATATTTTTCCATGAAGACATCCTGTACGCCAATTGAGGTCACGGTGTCAAAATTGTCAACGGCTTCAGATGCTACGGCCCCAGCCTCAGCAAAGTTCTTCTCTGAATCAGCATCAAACCCAGTGACGAGTTTCAGCTGGATGGCACCGGATAGCGCCATCAGCGGAAAAACGGCCGTAACAACAGCGGCAACCCGCCAGCACGCCGTGTACGCAATAATAAATCCGCAGAGCACCGTGCTCAAAGCGTACGCGAGGACACCAAGAGTGTCCCCAGCGAGCCCTTTGACCAATGTTGCTTCCGTAGCAAGACGAGTAGCAAGAGCCCCAAGAGAATTTTCTCTCTCATCAAAAAATGCCATATCCTGCCTCAGAATGGATCTGAACGCCATGCTTCTCATTCTTCGCGTCAGCCGCTCACCGCTGATACCAAGGCATGCATGTTGGAGAAAACTGCCCACAAAAGAAGCTCCTCCAATTACAACAAACATCAAAGCCCATTTCTTCACTTCGTCCTTATTATTCGATTGAACCATGACGACAATAACCTGCACGATACAACAGAAAAATAGTCGCCACAGAAACACACGAAAACAATCCTGAATTAGTACACACGTTAAAACAATTTCGTTGCATACACTCGGACATTCTCAACGCAAGCGATTCTTAACATACCTCAGAGAAAACGATTGACATCACAGGAAATGCAGCTCCTGCAAGGGCTGCACCCAATACTCCAAGTACAACGAACGGGAAATTTCTCGCGGTCATTTTCATGGCGCGAATAATCACACCTTTGTCGACATCAGCCCCCTCCGGTTCATCTACAATCTGTCGACTCCCCTGCTGATCACGTCCTGTCTTAGATATAGAATCGCTCAAAACTACAGGGTTTGCATTCGCGTTATGCTCGTTCTTTTCGACATCCAAAGCCTGGTTGGCATTTTCAGATTTGACGTTTTGTCGCTCTACCAGAGCTCGATAGGCACCGTTTTGAATAGAAAGTAGTGTCGAATGTGTACCAGACTCAACCACAACACCATGGTCTATAACAGATATAACGTCCGCGTTCTTCACTGTACTGAGTCTGTGTGCAATGGTTATAGTGGTGCGTCCCGCAGAGGCATTTTCCAAAGCATTTTGCACCAGACGTTCCGACCGAGCATCAAGGGCTGCAGTAGATTCGTCAAGAATCAATATCTTGGGGTTCCGTATCAGCGCTCTAGCAATACAAACCCTTTGCTTCTGTCCACCACTCAACAAGGCACCTCGCTCACCTAACACCGTATCATACCCTTCAGGCAGCTTTTTGATAAAGTCGTGGGCGTTGGCTTTCTTGGCAGCATCAACAACTTCCTCGTCGGTCACTACTTTCCGACGCAAAACTGGCTTTCCAAACTCATCGCTGGAGATTTCCATGGCGGCCCCCAAAGCAATGTTTTCACGAATGGAAAGCATAAATAAAGTCGGCATTTGCCCAACGTAGCCAATCTGGCTTCGCAACCAGCGCACATTCAATCGACGTACGTCAACATCATCAAGTGTAATACTTCCATTCTGCACATCATAGAAACGCTCGATGAGGCGCACTGTCGTACTCTTTCCGCACCCGCTAGGTCCAACTAGAGCATGAGATGTGCCTGGCGGAACATCTAAGGAAAACTTGTTTAAGACAAGGCCGCCATTTGTGCTTGTCTCCAAATCGTCTTTAACCCTCGCTGCGTAATCAAAATCAACTTTATCGAAACGAATGTGCCCCTGGAACTTCGGAATAGTTTCTCCATCATCCTTGTCCAGAGGGTTGATTTCTGATTTTCTCTCGATAATTTCGTAAACGCGAGGAGCCGCTCCCTGTGCTGCAGCAAAAGCTTGAAATGATGGAGCAGCTGATGAGCGCAAGTAATAAAAATGAAGACACGAGCAAAAGATGATAGTCAGATAAATGATGCCCTTGGCGAAATCACAGAGTACACGGCCTCTCGCTCTGAACATCAACATCGCACAAACTACTGGACTTACCCTGTCCAAGAGACATACAAGCGATCAGTACAGAGAAAAATGTCGTCAACACATCCCCCGGTTCCATTGAACCATTTCTCACTTGCGAAGCTCCAAATGCAAAAGCAATACCGTACGTGGAGAAAATAATCAAAAAGGTTGCTCCAAGGCCGATGCCGGTGTACACCGATCTCCTCGAGTCAGCCTTGTATGCTCTCTCAAGTTCTGCTTCATACCGTTTCGCCTCAAGCTCTTGGCCATTGTATGCGGAAACTGTCCGAATCAGACCTATAACCTCCGTGGCAACACTTCCCGCAGCACCATATGCCCCAAGACCGTCCCCAGTGCTGTCTACCGCCAGCTTTCCAAACACAGAGCCTGCTATGATCAGAAGAGGGGCCACCGCTAGAATGACAAGAGTTAGAAGAGGGCCATAGATAAACGCAACAATGGTGCCTACAACAAAGGCCGCAATGAACTGCAAGGCGCTTGTCACTTTATCGCCGATACCACCTTGGACAAGGTTTACGTCGCCCGCCACTCGAGCCGTTAATTCTCCACCGTCATTTTGATCGTACCATGTGTAGTCTTGAGACATAAGACTCTCAAAGAACCGACGGCGAAGACGGGCACAAACACGTTGAGCGACAATCAGCTGCAACCGCACTTGAATCACAGATGTGACGAACGCAATTGCACCTAGCAACAGAAAAATCCAAGCGATTCCGCCAATTTCATCCGTGATAGCCTCCTCGTCGATAGCAGATGGGTCGGTCGGAGCATTATCAGTTGAACCAAACTTATTTATGATGCTACCAAACAGAACAGTGAAAATGGGCATCAACGCCCCATGTATCGCAGCTGCAATGTTTGCAAATACCACCATCAATTTCTCGCTATGGGTCGCGTAGCGAAATAGCTGTAGGAATTTCACTGGCGCCAATCCTTTCTCGGCAGTTCCATCGTCACTTGCAGACTTCTCATCTTTCCCTCTGTTCAAAATTCTGGAGACGAAAGATCCCTTGCCTTTTTTGCCAGTTAGGGCGTCATCACCATTGTCATGCTTGGTCTCCGTCACATTCTCGACTTCAGACTCGCCGCCCATGGTGCAGTGCTCCCCCGTTGCACCCTCACTTCAATCGCTAAACGTTTTGCACACAAAAGCCCCGTCACAACAACGCGATACGATTTAGCCAACAAGCGCAGGACGTCTGCCTCCGGATGGAGACAAAGTAATCTTCCGAATGCTGATTCTTCCTCACGAATTCGCTGAAGTTTTTCAACTGGACAGGTTACTTTACATTGTGCGAGAGATAAGTTCAGGAGCAAATTTAAGTACGATTCTGTCAGGCTCTTTACATACGATTTATTTGGGTGACTCCGAGGTTTCGCGGTTTCGTAGTCAGACCATCGCGGAATGTTGCGACCTCCATGTGGACCATTCAAAAGACGACATCATGTCACTGCGTACATTGATCCCCCCTCCATACATGCACCTTCCATTCCAGCTAATTGTACACTGATGACAGAATTTAAACGAATAGAAACGACAGTTTTGCATGCTGAAGGTTTCTCTTGATATCAGTGGGATTACGTCTGGACAATAAAGAGTTAACGCAAACAGAATTCTGCAGTGAATTTCCCAGATTTCTGTAATACATATGACAGCTATAAAATGATACAGATTTCTGCAACTATCTTGTGAGCGAAGTGGCTGAAAAGTGCTTAATGGTACATTATTGTGCAAAATGAACCCTGTTTTTGGAATGTGAACCGTTATGGAGGGTTCATTTGTGAACCCTGTGTTTTGAGGTCAATCGATTAGGGTTAGGGGGTTCGGGGAATAGGGATTGGAGGTAGGGGGTGATCGAAAGCACTTTCGAACTACTTGAAAAAACACCTAATTGCGCAGGATAAACTTTTCTGCGTTATCAGCCTGCAAAGAGTGTTCATTTTGCTGGTAATGAGGGCCAGTGAGAAATAGATGCGCTGTGGTGCAGGATAGCAATGTACAGCTTGGCGCTAAACCTCTTTAATGGACTGTAGTTCCAGTTCGAAATCCCGTCGTTCATGTAGGTACTGCGAGGCTGCAGCTACAATAACCCTGCCAGTCGCGAACGTTGATGGACTATGTGTAATGCGCCAAGAAGAGGTTTCGATGAGCACAGCTCGCCATCGGCTGCTGTGCTCACGCATAGCACTCAACGAATGATCTGTTCGCCTCCCTCGTGTCATTCTAGCGATGCACAGACGCTAAAAGGAACGCTTGTACTTGAAGGGGTCGCACACGTACTCACTTCAATGCTGCTTTTCTGAAAGCGTAATATGGAATACAGAACTCTGTAGTCGGATTTCTAAAATGGAAATGCTGCACTGCTATACTTTATTTTCTCATCGGTCAGTGCAGAAATTCGTAACGCCTAAACTTGCAAATTCTGCAAATAAAAGTGCAGAATTCTGTAACACGTGTAACATATGTACACATTTGCACAATTCTGCACTTGGGGTGTGAGGATAATTGCAAAACTGTGAGCTGCTGCAAAAAATCCGACCGCGGTTTCTCAAGTAGAGGCTATTTTGCGCGAAAACCCATCACCCTAACGTCCATCACCCACCCTTTCCATCGCCAACTTTACCTGAATATCTGGATCTTGCTGAGAAGGGCGGTACCAACCGAAGCAAAACAGAGCGCCATTCGCGCTTCTCAACCGCTGAGGACCCCTTCATAGTGCAAGAAGTGGCCGCTACTAGCGCCCATCCCGAGGCGGTTGACGAGGCACGACTGAGAATACAGCGCGGAACTGAAGTCGTTGACTCTTCCAGTAATCGCTTTTCCCGTATAAACCCGCTGCCTGCCACTCATTACGATAGCTGGCCTCTGTAAACTATAGACGGCAGATTTGGGTAGAGGCCGAGGTAACATTCACGGCTTTCTGCATAAGTTTCGAGGGGTAATCTAAATCTAAAGAGCTTTCAATTAAAAAATTCGACTACGAGTTCTGCAACTACCACGAGCAATTTCTCAGAACCCATCGCAGAATTCGTCTACACGTAATCCCGGGATTCTTCATCTCAAAGTGTGCTTGTTGCAAATTTAGCGTGAAGTTAAAAGAAACACACAGAGAGACTGAGGTCGTTTTGTTTTTCTGCCACGAGCAAATCCGTGGCTGTCAGTGCACATTCTGTTGTCGCACTACTACCAGAATAATCAATAGAGCTATGTAGGATTTCCGGTGTAATCTTATGGGGCCTTTTTACAAGAAAATAAACGATTCCAGTAGCGTCTGCACTAATAGCTTCTCGATCTATCGTAGTTACTGTATGAATTTAGATACGTCGATGCTCACCACGATCCCTCACAGAATAATTCAGTAACTGATACTTGGCCACCCCAACCATAGAAAGGGACATTGCCCTTGCAAGCGTCGCTGCAAAATATCCTCGACAGAATTTACCCTTGCTGTCGTATTTACTGTTTTAGTGTCTATTTACCAGGCGATTGATTCATATGAGGCGAGCATTTAGCCTCGAGTAAGGCTAATGCTACTATTCCCTCCAACAGAATATATGTTTCATAGTTTCATGCAGTAGTCCCTGGTTCTTGTTTTATTTGGCGTCATAAAACTCGTCCCACTCGCGGAAGCCTTGAGTTCAGGGAAGGGATCCTGATAGTGGATGAGACAGTGAAATCAAACAAACTTCTACTGGTCAATCCGCGTCAAACTTCCAAGTTTAGTCACAAATCCTAGATGCATCCAGGCGAATTACTCGTCTCATTGCCTGTGAGCTCTCCTTTGGGTTTACAGTATCGTATTTAAAAGCGTTCTAGTTTTGTCTCATGGCCGCGTCTTCTACGATTAGAATTACGAGCGGGCTCGCATGCTTCTGTGACAACTCGGGATTCATAACGCGCAGAGCACACGTGCAGATTCGCAGAGTTTTACCACGGTGGCCCTGTTTCCGCGAGACCTCAAATATCATTCAGGGCAAGGTCGCCCCACATCGCTTTCTTTTTTGGGGGGGTTACCGCCTTCACCGCTAACCACTCTCATATATATACATGCTTACCTGATCAGTTGGTCTCGCGTGTCCGTTGTGTTTCATTGATATGCTCCGAGACGTCCGACTGATCGATGCGGTCTCAACACTAAGGGCTTGAAGCTCGCGCGCGCGATCCGCAAAATGCTACAACCTTGTTCTTGAGACGAGCTCGTTGAACACGCAAGACGAACCTGATCAGTACTATTCTGCAAGTCCCCAAGCTCACCCACCTGGCTAAGTCCCTGAATGCAGTCTATCGACCGTCTGGGTGTCCACCTGCCAGCCCCATCTCTTCATGAACCGGCGACATTGCCCGTTTCGAGCCGCAGATGCAGTTTTAGGCTACACCCACACTCTTAAGTCAGGTTACCACTACGTTGTATTTAGGACAAAGCGTAACGAAGTGAAGGAGCAGTATGAGTCTGCTTCATGAGTAGGATTGCAACAACGAATACAGGCAGCAAGAATAAGAAAAGAGGCATGGAGTGGGCGATACCATACAATACTGTACTGCAGCACATTGTGTTTCAGACCTCCTTTGTCCACATTTTTAATTCCAAATATTCACAACATACTGCCTTGAGCCGACACGATGTGATATTGGGGAGCTGTCATGATTCTGGCTGACTTGTCAAATGCGTTTCGTGGAATTATGATGGTTCTATATCACTTCTGTGAGGTTTCCACTTGACACAGCGAAAGATTCCTGATAACTTCGCCGTCCGCTTGCGAACACAGGCGGAAAGAAAATACAAATTGCAATGGAACGTATACTAACGACATGAAGAAGTCTCTGTGGCTCCAAACACTGCCAAAGTAGAACAATCTAAACAAGAACGGGATGAGGAACTTCACGATTTGTTTCCGTCTTGCCATGCTGAGTCAGTCGTTTCTGATGAACGTATTGTGCTTCTATTTCCAAACATGGCCTTAATGTATAGTTGGCCGTGTGTCATGCTGTGCAGTGTTATCAGAATCTGACCATATTCTCCATTCCTATGGCAGTAGTATTTTTCAACGATAATTTCGCAAAACAAGCATTTTCACGAACTGCACAATGTAGTGCACATACATGTTGTTGAAAGCGACGAAATCGTACTCGAATTATAATTCTTCCAACCTTTCATAGATAGACCTTTGCTTGAGCTTGACTAGGACCAGGGTGAGGCTACGCAATTTAATGCAGGACTCAGAAATGCTGCATTGTCCTCATTCGTTCGCAGGACAGTATACAGTATCTTCGAATGCAGACTCTGTCTATAACCGTGAACTAAACTAAATTAAACTGCAGTATGAGAACGAGCAACCATTCTATTTCAGTTGCCGATGAGAGGAGAGCAATCACATCGATGTCGGCGTGACGACCAGGCACTGCTATGATAGATACCCAGTCCTCTTTCCAGGACTTACGCCCTAGTGCGTCATTCGTATACAACTGTGCAGCCCCTCCATGATCCCTACCCTTTTCACGCGTGAGACGTAGTGATTCCAGAATTTTGGATTACTTTCAGAATATGTCTAGTCGTGCTTTGTATTGGTCAGCAATAAAAATAAGAAATTATATTGCAATTGTTTGACAACAGATATGATATGTTGATTGCCGAGAGAAGATGATGTATTGTTTGAATAAATACATAATTATTCCTTACAGGGAGAATAGGAAGAATGAATATATTTGGTGTATGCCGGTCGATCGCACTGAAGCTCGTCATGTGGTGAGAATCTAAAGCCCCTCACTATGGACAGAACAAAAGAGATGGAATACTGGACAGTCCACGGAACAGTATTTTAAAAGCCAGCACACCAGTGCATGTGTGCTGCATCTCTATGTTCTTGGCGTGAAGATGCCTGGATCATTCGACACAAGTTAGATCACGAGACATTGCAAACCACCCGTCTAGAGTATGAAAGCATTTAAACATGGGGTCTGAAAGGGAGAAAGCTTTCTAAAGCGAGACCCCTGTACTTTTCGACACACCCTCTTGTCTTGCCATGTGACGCCATGAGACGTTTGGCATCACTTTAGAATGGCACGGTTTGCTACGCAATTGCGCACATGAATCTTGCAGAATTCTAATTTATTCTAAATTTAGTACAGGAGCTTGTGGAATATTAAGAAGTACAATTAATTTTGGGCAAACAAATTGGCGTCGAAACTGAAACGGTGTCTGTGGTCGTCGCAATGATTTCGGACTACAAGCTCTGCTCCAGATACACGTTGAAGAAAAGCAGTTGTTTTTACTAAATCGAAAATGCATGCGTGAATTGAAGGAAATATCGAAACCGTACTGTGGAACGGTTCGTGGGCTGCAAAAAGGGTTTTTAACCATTTGGACAAGAGTCTGCCCGTTCTTTGCTTGTCTATTACTGGATTAGCTGCATATTGAACCACACCGTATAATATTCAATACTACAGTAAAAGTTTGAAATTCGCCCAACCAAACGGGGCTATCTGCCACTTGCTGTGCGCCATTCCAACATGCTCATACTCCTCTATCATTTTCTGAACTGCAAGCAAATAGACCTTCAGCAAATGTTATCTCGGTCAAACCATACGTCCTGCATTTCCACTACGCCCTTCCAACCTGAATACGCTTCTATCCCAAATTTCCAACAAGCGGACCCCCACAACGCACAGCACCAATCCATTCCCTCCAAAACATTCCCAAACGCGTCCATCTCCCGCGCAGTACGGCCTTTCTCATTTCTCTTCTTCAACTTGCCTCATCGCCGTCATCAACACCACCCCGTACGAAGCAAACGCATCAGCTTCTTCCGCAATACTGCTCAAGTTATGGCTTATCGTCGAACGCGCCCTACGAGTTTGCGAGTGAGTCCTCCATCAACCCCACAGTCATCGACGCCATACTTGCGCGAGCTTACACGGCATGTCCTTGCCGGGAATCCTACGGGGCCGGCACCAACCCCATATCTCTCGGCTTACCCGCCTGCTCTGAATGCCTTTACATCGTTACTTGCCGTAACCCCCTCCGATGCGCGTCTGTTTCGCGCTGCAGTGAATCCACCATCAGCTGCCCGTTTGGCATATGCTTTGCCCGCAAAAGAGGCCGCAGCGCTTAGTTTTGTGTATGCAGTCGCCGCTGTGCCGTCAAGAGTCCCGCTTCATCTGCGAGCAGCGCAAAAGGCTTTGTCTCCGGAGAGAGCGCAAGCTGTCGCCTTAGTTGCTTCCTTTGGTGGCCTTTACGCTACGTTGTGTGCATTGCTGGGCCTGGAAGACAGCTCTCCGGAAACAAACCTTTCTGATGTCACTGAGAGTATTTCTGGTCTTGCTCCTCAATCCAATTCCCTATCCGACCCGGATCCTGATGACAGAGACAGCGCGACTTATTCTGGCACGTCTCTGACTTCGCGGTTAGCTGCCGCTGCTCGCAGTCAATTAAAAGGACGCATCACTGCGCCAATGCGATTGCGTCGAGCAGCTCGGAACGTGTTCCGCGCACAGAAAGCATCATGGCTGAAGAGCGTGCCCAACACGAAACGAAGCCAGGACGATTTTGTTCGCGCGGCAATGGGCTTTGCGCCACGCTACTTGTCGTCGATCAAGACTGCTTCAACGAGAGCGGTTTTCGTGTACATAATCGATGAAATTCTTCTTCGGGATTCAGAGCACGGACTGTCTACTGCCATCAAAAATTTAGGTTGTTACATCCTTGCACGCGCCGCGGAAAATCCGGTGCTGACTGCCCATTCTGCTTTTTTAGCCAACAGATTTGGTGCCAATGACAGACAGCTGACCGTCTGCATGGACGTCTCCCATTTAGAGACGCTTAGTCGATTGTATGAGGAGCGGAATCGCGCAGCTCAAGGTTCATATTCTTCATCGTTGGCTACAAGTTCGTCATGTGCATCAACGCCCCCTCGGTCCCCGCCGCCATGGTACGATGAACGTGGTTCGTTTAGGAAGAGATGTCGATCATCGCCTCCTTTTGAAGATAGAGATAACCCGCTGAAGTCGTCGATTTTCAACCGGGATGCTTGCGATGAGGACAATAATACTGACATGGGAGATACAGGAACAGAGAGCCACGCTGAGACTGAAATCGTGGCAGATTTTGGAGCAATACGTAATTTCGTGGCACCCTTATCTCACTGTAACAGTCGTGGGCCATGGTATTTTGATAGAACCTCTAGATTCGATGACAGTCTCTCCGAGCTTAATAATGATGACAGTGTCAGCGAGCGAGACAGTGTTTTCAGCCAAGACCGCCGTTCTCGATTAAGCGACATTGAAACAAATACTGGCTCTCCGGACGTCATACATAGTTTTTACGATCTGTCTGAAAACCCGGAAGTTCCAGATGTGGATGGTCTTAATTCAATCGCCAGTGATGACTACAGTCCTCATGATGACATGCCCGAAACTGATATGGTGCAGACGGATGCAATGTACGGAAGAATCGAAGAAGAAGAGAAGGAAATATGTACCGAAGATGACGACACTCGCTGGATAGAATCGGATGAGTGGGCATTTTCGCAGAAAGAAGTTGCATTTTTATTACTTGCGCATGACGTAGCTCAAGCATCCAGAAGGAACTCACGGCGTTGCGAGAGATATGCCGATACAGTACCAGGCCCATTGGTGACAATGTCGCGCGCACATCTAATCCAGGGCTTGTTTGGATCAGCGGAAATTATGGAGATGACCTCTGTGATAAGCTTTTTTCAGTTTTTACAGAGATGGACGGTTTGTTATCCGTACCGCCTAGGATCCTTGGAAGCTCCTGTTCGTAGATTTGTGCAGAGTCCACTAGCACATGACCTCTGCGTCGGGGCTGTTGGTCAGCGATATTCCGCAAAATCCTTCACCAGCTCACGCACACAGCACTGTCGTTCATCGCGCGCGCCCCCGACACGTTGATGTCAATGGAGAAAGATAGGATATGAGTGATCAATTTCTGCAAATACTCTGTATAGCACGCACTTTACAATCGGCATCATGTTTACTTGGAAAGAGTGTTTTTTCCAGATACATACCAAGCAGACCGTAAAAGTTCAGAACTTTCGTCAATGTTTATGTAGAGACGGGTATTTCTGACACATCGATCTGCATCTGCACCAAATTGGCAATGATATTTAAAAGTGAAACCCCGGGGGACCTGAATACAATCATCTCTGTCGGACTGGTGCTATGATAATAACTGTAGTACACTTTTTATTGCTCCCTTTGCAGCTTTCTCTCTACTCTGAGGGGGTTTGGGAGCATCACTCGAGGGTTTTGGGACTAGAAAATCTCTCTTCTATAGTTTTTGTGACCGGGAGAAAACATGCAACACTTGTTGTCGGTGATACATAGCACGCAAAAGGAAAATAAACCCCAAGGGTGCAACATGTGCTGCCGTCACATGAAATGCATGTACAGCTGCGCTTTCGTCATATGCAAACTGCATTACTTTCAACATGAGCAATGGCATATAGATTTCACCCATCTATTTCATCTGTCTGTGCTCAAATATATCACGCCAATAGTGTCATGCAGGGAAGATACGTTTATGCCCCTTTTTTGTACTGCATGCCAACAAAAACAATGTATACATGCCTGCCAATGCGTGCTTGGAGGAAGTTTGGCATTAGAAAAATAGAACAGTATCCAGCTATATCCACCATTCCGCACACGTGCAACTATGCTCGCTCAGTCTGGAGAGTAATCCTACAATAACATATTGTTCATGACCCGTTCATTGGTACCATCCTTCGTGGCACGCAAGCAATCAAAAACAACCAAAGGGTGGGTTGAAACTCGAACAGAGAGACTTCTCTCCACGAATACACCCGTGATGCAAGACCTGACTTTTATTCACGGAAAACCAAGGTTTGTTTTAACGCCAATCACTTCGATGCCTTCGCATTCATATGAGAAAAGAAGACGCCGTCCAAAGACCCTACAGGATACTTCTGAAGATGTATCATCATATGAAAATATGTGAGATCATATCTCTGCAGAAACGCCGAAGCTGCCGAGCAGCTGGAAGATACAAATGGGTTCTTATCAGTTGTCCAGAAGCATAATTTTACTAGAAAAAGATCAAGGTAGTATTATAGATAAGAGAAGGATCTCTCACGCTATCAGCTGACGATACGGAGTAATCATAAAACACTGTACCGCTTACCCGGTTTTATGTGGATGAATGTACACCGAGTGACTAACTTAACAGGGCGTACATCGATTTTGAGATGGACATTTTCCAGTTCATGAGATGCGAATTGTTACTCTTGCTAGCTGGACAATTGCTTCGAGGCCAGGTTGACGTCCTAAAAGATGCTACCAAATATGAAATTGTTTGTGAGCAGGGCGTTAATAGTAGAAGTTCCTTTCCACGTACTATTCGAAATGAGTCGTATATGTACGGGGAACATCTGGCAGGCTTCCTGAGAATGTGTTTCCTTGGCAAATCGTATGTGTAACTTGAACCACGTTCTCATGAAAAGCAAGTGGACACAGACCAGAAAGTTGCCTCTACAACTCGTCTGCGCTGTCTCGGCAGAAGGAGTCCAGACCTATGTGATGATGTCTCCCAACCGACAGCCCTCCTGGTAGGGAGGGTTGTGCCCGACATTTCTCACATGGCTCAACCATTTTCTCCAGATTTTCACCTAGTGGTGAAAGGAACTTTGCCAGGCATGGGCTGAACCTGGTGGATAGGTAAAAGTGTTTGGTAGTGCTAATCAACATCCCGTTCGTCTGAGAAACGCTTCTATTCACAAGATAACGACCTTTTATTAGAACTGCGTCTCCAACCAAAAACTCTAATGACTACTACATGGCGAATCTCAAGAACTCGTTCCATTCACCGTCCACAGTCATCATAGATTGCAGTCATTGATAGCGAAATTAACAGGCGATACAGCTTCCGCGTTTCAAAGCTATTGGCAAGGATTGAGGCACAGTTCCTTCAGAGCCAACGGCAATCGCTGGCGAGGGGAGATGACAGGAGCCTTCTTGTAAGCTACACTCGCCAAAAATGCGTAGGGTATTACTACAGGATTGCTGGCCCATTTAAGTGGTGGACGTTCCACAGGTTCTATGGTAGCGATACACTTGTCTTTGGTGCTGAAGAGTTGTACTGTCCCTCTCCAAGAAGATCCTCCCCTCCAGACTACCCTATCAGATGACAACGACCAGGACACTGTTCGCGCATTTTGAGGCCACTCCTGTTTACTCGCGATACAATACAATCGGATGAGAACATCAATCGGCTCTCAAGCTTTTTACCTTCATAACAGCGCAAGAATGGACAGGTTCTGTGCCCACTTTTTGGCATTTATTAAATTCTATAAATATCCTCTTTGTTTTTTACGAATCCTCGACTGCATTCCTGGCGACCCAATCAAAAATAGCGCAGTTGTACCCCTGATCTTCCAAGTCTGGGCATGAATGATCGTTTTCAATCTTATCCGGACAGGCCCAATTATTACTGAAAGCATCGATATACTGAGGAACTTGGTAGAACAGAATTGATAAAATGTTTTCTTCTGTTCCCATCAACCCCTCCCGCAGAGTTGCAGTCAAAACGACGTCGTACATGGCTGTGATGAACTCAAGGACAAATGCTGATCCCCCCAATATACCCCCTCTTCCCACTTTCACAAGCTGTTGTTTCTCAGGGTCCAGTATGTTGCAAAATTCGTTGAACGCTGTGTAGTCAAATCCATGAATTTCTGTACTGGGTGTGTAATCAAAATGGGTCAACAAAAACTTGTCGAACATGTGTGCTCGTAGAATGTGATCATTTTTGGGCGTCATTACTTGCGGTATCCGACAATTGTGTTTTGCATCCACAAACACAAAGTGGCTAGTGTTCCAAACGTTTCTCTGGGCTGCATCACGCATCATGAACATCTTTGCCATCACCAAAGGGTTGTAATCAGGCAATCCTGCCTGAGGAGAGTTTTTAAGCCAAGACGCTCTTTGCAACCAGTTCTGGGACTCCCGAATGTTTTGAATTTTGTCATAGTTTTCAGGACCAATCCACTTGGTGCGCAGTTCCTCGCGCGATGTGACGATAAATTTTGTCGACATTTTAGCTTCCTCGCTCATTTCACTCATCAATTCATCAGCAATCTGCTGCGAGGTGTAGACAATTTTCGGGTACTTGTGGGTCAACCAGTCCAGCATTGCATCAACATACATCTTGAAGTCACGCTTAAACTGATACCCATCCGATGCCAGGTTATTCCTGCCAATATCTAGCAAACAGGTAACCAGTGTGATTGACATTTCGTGCGGCTGTGATGGTGGAGCAATCATCATGGCTTTACGGACTGCTTCATTCATGTTTGTTAAGAGTACACGCCATGGAACATGCATGGCAGCCTTCTCCGAGTCTTTCCCTGTGGTCTCGTACTCTTCCAGGCTAGAAAACCGGTATCTGCCGAGGTAAGGTTGGTAAACGGAGTCGATCATTCGTCTTTGTGTCTGGAGGTCACCAGTGAAAGTCGGCGGCCATTGGTACTTGCGTACGAAATCGACAGGATAGCGCTCCATCATAGTTGGGGGTTTTGGGCTCGCAGGGTCGTAATGAACGCCACCAAGTTTCTTAAAGGCAGTCTCATTTCTCAAGTACATATTGCGTATTTCCTCAAAGTCAACCGTCAAGCGGTAATGTGCGTACCAGAAAGTGTTGAAGTCGAGCTGCTCCTTCTTCTCTGCATGCTTGAACAACCCAGTACCCAAAGCTACAGTAAAATTCCTATCTGTCCAGGCATACGACCTCCAATTAGTGTAGTATTCGAAATCAAGAAAAGGGGAATCGGCCCCTTCTTTGTCCAACTCAATTCGATACTGCTTTTTGAACTCGTCACCAATCTCGCTGACAAACCATTGCTTTCCAAAAACACACGGGTTGTTTGTCCATTGACAATATTCCGCTCTCGCACAGAAAACATCTCTCTCTTGCACTGCCTGTCCATGTCCTCCACCACACCGCCACATTTTTCCCGCGGCAGGATATCCCGAGGATGGATCGCTTTGCCAATGATGCACATAGCACAACAAATTCTTCTGGATTCTCAAAATCGACTCTTCTCTTCCTTGGTGCATAATCAATGCATGCAGCGGTACACCGGGCTCCCTCCGATGGCGATGTCGCACGATATGTGCTGTTCCCTGGCGGATCATCACTTTTGAGTCCAGCAACCTCGACCACATGACCTCACGCGGTTCAATCAGTGCCCAGTCCTTCTCCAGCAGCAATATGTACGGTCCCTGAGCCAACTCAACCATGCGGGTGATCGCCAGACCGAGTGCTAAGTTTTCCTCGCTCACTTCGACGCGCAGCTTACCCATTGCTCGTATTTGTGCCAGTGCCGGGGCCTTCTCCTCTAACCCGTCGGCAGACTTGACACCATTCAGAAAGAGAAGGACTTCGTCGACAGCATCTAAAAGACCATTGTTCACCCAGGAGGCGGCGGCAAAGTGAAGCGATGCGTATTCATTATGGAAAAGCACGACAGCCGAAAGCTTATCTGCGGCGGCTCGACGACGTTCTGGAAGGGTAGCAGGAACAGGTGCAAAGCGGGAACTATCGCGGCGCTTAAACAGGGCATAGAGAAGAAGAAGAACTGGGGAGAGAAACAAGAGAAACGCGCGGCATCGGCGGCGTGAGGAGGGCTTGCGAAGCATGCGGGATACGGGGGTCGGAGAGGGGAGAGCACTCTTGGTGACGCGCAGGTCGCTGAAACGGCGTGTGACGAGCGGAGCAGGGGTCATGGTACAAGAGAATGAAGAGCCCACAGAAAGAAAGGGGGGAAGAGAGTTGACGACGAATGCATGGTGAGGGTAGAATACACGACCTGTATTGTGGTGACGGACTGCTGCACAGGCCCTGCTACACAGCCAGAGACGGCGTGCTTGGCGGGGAGCAAGCGGGAAGCTGAGCGAGACGAAGTCAGGACGTCCAAAGTCACAGACCGCCGAGAAGTCGATCGCAGCATATTAGCAGGGCCGTGTATGAAGAGCTATTGTATCGATGCATTCGCACATGTGGCGTGCTCTGTGTTGATGTGAATTGGGTAGAGTATCGCAAAAATGTGGGCATCCAATGCAATGGCGAAGAGGAAGGTCTGCGGCAACGAAGTTTGTGGAGTCGTTTGTGAGTTGAGTGACCCGAACTGGATCATTCTGAGTGATTTTTTCTGTCTTTCTACAGTACGCAATTCTGACGCAAACCTAAAATGAGCATGTCGGGGATCCGCCCGTTTCATTCGCCGAGCAGCGCAGGTATACTGTAGACTCTTTTCGCAAAAAGCATATTATTTTAGATCCTCACGTGTTTACAGTTTTTTTGCGGATGGTTCTGCACAGTGAAAGCGTCAGTCCCAAAGGATTGCTGTAAACTCTTCAGGCGGCTGAAAGTGGAAACGATGTGAAGACCAACGTTTTGTCAGTAAGTCTTTACAGAGGTTTCGAAGAAGCGATGAGCAGAAACGTCGGCATAAAAGGACATGTGCTTACAGTGTACTATCGTATGATTAAGACGGGTATACGTGTCATGTGCGCTCCAATCAGATTCAGGTGCAAGCGTTTCCCCCCAACTTGAGAGGAAGGGCCACATAAAGCCCAGAACATGGAGTAGTGCATGGTCACAACGTGCTTGATCCATTCCTTTGACATTTGCGGCCTCGAATTGCACTCCTCGTGCACGAATAGGGCCTCCCTGCGTCGCTATTCTGCGTTCCTTTTTGTACCTCTAAACCGTTCAGTACCGATAGACAAACAAGTTGCGGTCGTCCTGCTCTTCCCCTTCCCACTGCCTTCCTTGGTCTGCTGCGTCCCCGTGTCCGCGATGCAATCCAAACCTGATCGCTCTATTTCGTCACCAGGCATGCAGCCCCGCTTTGTGCGCTCTACACACGCTCTGCCCACCTCAAAACCCCGCTTCCTGCACCGTCGTCGCCCCTTTTGCGTTCCTCTGTCCCGTCTTCGTCGCTCGAAGCGCGGCGCGGCCTTGGCTACCATACTTGCTGTTCTTCTTACTCTACTGGCCGTATTCGCTGCGCTCGCGCGCTTTGGACATTCGCCCTCCTTGGACCGTCTCGCCGTTGATGGAGCCGTGAAAGCTGGCCTAATCGGAGGTGCAGGAGGAGGTGCAGATGGGAAGGCAGTCGTTGCCCATGGTGTGGTGCAATCGACAACGAACCAGGTCACGGCATTGTGGGCAAATGGAGCTGTGCCGAACGAGGTTGGCAGTTTGAAGGGCAATGCTGTCAGGAAAAAGTATGCGGCGGAAAAGATGTCAATTGTAGTACTGTTTCATAATGAGTACGACTCTCTACGGGGCACGTTGAAGTCGTGGATCGATAATGGTCTCGTTGATTATGCGGATGAGGTTCTTTTCTTTTTAAACGGTGTGCGTAGCGAAAAATCTTTTCACCAACAGATTCCGGACTTTGAAGCGCACATTCCGGAAAAAAAACGAGCGATTGTCTTGTCAGAGGAGAATCTACCTCTTGGGTATGCGATCGCGAAGATGGTAGAGACGGCGAAGCACCCATACATTTTGCTTCTAGAAAAGGACTGGAAGTTGATAGAGTCGGAGGCTGTCATGCGCTCGCGTCTCGACGATTCGAAGGTGTTAGTAGGCAGCGGCGTTGCTCATTTAGTACGCCATCGGCATAGGCATAACCCAGGGGTGCCCTTGCACGCCCTCATCATGCACGACGGCCGGGAGGAGGCGCTAATGCGCGTCCAGAGAAACTTGCTTTGCTATGTGCACCACTGGCAGGAAGACCCCACACAGGTGTATCCGGGGGCGGGTGTCATGACGCTCTGTGGCGGTGCTGCAAACAATGCCGAGGAGAGTAAGATCTACTGCTCGTCTTCTGAGTATTGTCAATGGACCAATAATCCAGGTGTCTTCCGCAAGGAATGGTTCACCCAGGAGGTGGGCGAACGATTCAAGAAGGAATATGTAATTGAGAAGGAGAAGCATGGGAAATCATCTCCGTTTCTCGATTTCGAATATTACACCAACTGGCGGTCATACGCATGGACCGACAAAAATTTTACAGTTGCAGTGGGTACGGGGTTGTTTAGCCATGCAGAAACAGAACACCTACACTTCAACACCTTTTGGTATGCCCATTACCGCCTCTCTGTCGATATGGAGGAGATTCGCAACTTCTATCTGAAAAATGAGAGTTCTTTTAAGGCGAAAGGTGGGGTGCACTATGACCCAGATTATTCAATTCCACCATCCATGATGCAGCGATATCCGGTGAAGTTTGTGCGTCAATACCATTTCAAGGATGTGTTCACAGGCACTGTTGACACACAGCGAAAGATGATCAATGAGCAATACGATCAGTACCTCGATGAACATCGTATCCTAAATGGGGACGAATGGGAAAAGACAGGCCCGTCGAGCAGCAAAGCAAACCGTCGTGTGGACTGGCGGGGCTGGATCACTGGTTTGCACCATACTGTAGAAAAGGCTGAAATGATTTCTCCACCGAAGCTCCCACACGAAATGAATATAACTCTTGTGACTTGTTTGCTGGACCTAGGTCGCAGTGAATTGTCTAACGACGCATATCAATTCCGACGTGACTTCAAGATGTATTTGGATGCTATGGAAAAATGGCTCACGCACAAGTATCCGAAGGTTGTCTACACTTCTCAAAATATTGTCGACGAGATGACTAAGAGAATGAGTGCGGAGTCAAAAGCAACAACAAAGTTTGTGATTACCTCTACTGACGAGTTGCGAACTCGATGGCTCGGTCCGGATAACTACAACCGCGTGCAGACCATTAGGAAATCAGCGGAATGGTCTGCGCGAGCCTCGTGGTTGTCCAATTCACCACAAGCCAAACTTCAGGATTACAATCCTTTGGTTATGTCCAAACTGTTTATGGTTCGCGATGCGGCAAGAAAGAACTATTTTGACACGTCTCACTTTGTTTTCCTTGACTCCAAGCACAATTGCCAGAACCCTGCCATCATGACTACAAAAAACGATCACATTCTCCGTGCACATATGATGAACAAATTCCTTCTTACTACATTTGACTACACACCAGCAGATGAGGTGCACGGTTTTGAGTATTCAGCATTTAACAGTTTCTGCAATAAGGCCGATAGCAAGAAGCGGCACCTAATTCGAGTAGGACGAGGGGGAATTTTCGGGGGGTCAACCTTCGTTATTGAGTATATTGCCGCAATGTATGATGTTGCGCTAACGGCGACGCTGAGACAGGGGTTTATGGGAACTGAAGAGAACATTCTGTCGATTCTCAAATACCAAGTTCCACAGTATGTTGACGAGTTTAGTAACAACTGGGCATGTCCCGATCGTGTTGAGAAGGACCACGCATGCCCCAACATGAAGTCACAAGGCTACAACTGTGCAATTTTTGACTGGATCGCCCGAAACGCTGTGAGAGAGTCATGACCAATTGTACATAGAACCCAAGTATGGTCCAACGGACTGTCTAATTCGCGCAAAGCTGTTCAAGTTATTCAACGGGACATGCTCACTTCAGAACCGAATTTGGTCGAGACACACTTAT
>JAUKWC010083047.1:0-29647 GCA_032356245.1 Endocladia muricata
CATAATCATCGCGGGTCCGCCCCAGGCATGATCGGTGCCTGTTGTTTCATCTAGACTATTAATGGTAAAGGTACGGTTAAAGTCCGAAACAGTAAATGCAACTGTCTTATCCCAATCGTCCATTTCTACAAGCGCATTGCGAAACGCCATGCTCGATTTGGATAATTCTTCCATCAGTGCTGCGTGAGCGGCGAGGTGGTTTGTGTGAATGTCGTACCCATATGCTTGGACAAAAAACACTTGGCGTTTATTGCCAAGCATTGAGCGTCCGGCTATTAATTTAGCAACTGTTTTGAGCTGATCGCCTAGCCTTGAATTTGCATCTGCAAAATGCTGCTCAAAATCGACAGGACTGGCATCTGCCGCTGCGATGGCGGCCCCAACGGTATCTTCAACAAAACGAGCGTTGGCTATTGTAGATTTATAACTTGTTTCTAACAAGTTTGCATCGGAGAGACGAATAAGATTTTCGATTGCTTTGAGTCGATCTCCAATACGATTGTCTTTGTAATTTGGTTCCCTAAATGTACTGCCCTCGTGATAAGCATTCCCATATGGTTGCCCATTCGCGGCAAATCCAATCAGTGGCTCTACGCCTGTTCTGCCCATCACAAAGGCTGCGGTCTCGTTGTTAGAACTGCGCTGAAATGTATTGACCCCAGCTAGCGAGATTGACATAGATGATTTTGTTGTGTTGGCATTGTATGCTGCGTTAAGTAGATCAGCGGTGCGCCCGCCCCAGCCCGAAAGCTCTCGACGATCTGCAACCGATGTTTGCCACTGCATCTGCTGATCCGAATGCGAATATAGATTGGTTGGTAGCTGTATACGTTCTTCAAGATAGTCTTGTCGCGTTAAGACAGGGTACGCTAAAGTGCCGACATTGCAAACAAAGCCTAGATCACCTTGATTAAATAACTGTGCAAGCTCTCCTGCGCTTGGATGGGCCGCCATCGAGGGAACGGTCCCACCATGGTAGAGATCAAATGCGTTGGTTGATGCGGGCAGGTTCAACGCATGTACGCCCTCCGAAAGTGCAAGCAGGCTGCGTCCCGCTTCATAATCGGCACGCAGCGATCCGGGCAGAGCGCTTCCGCTAGGCACGATCATGTTGTTTGAATCGTTGCCACCATTTAAAAAGATACAAACAAGCGCTTTGTAATCATCTTCATCATTGTTGCTTTGAGCCATAGCAGCCGATGTCAATCGGAGATACGACATCGTGTTCACCATGGCTGTTACGCCCAGCGAGGCACACGCTGCTTGGCGAATAAAGTCGCGCCTGCCTAGAGTTCTATTCTTACCGTCCATAAGTTGATTCCTGTTGTCTATTGCTATATCCCGCTGTATTCAGTAGCTCAAACAAATATTCTTTGACTACTCTTGCACATCTCCGAGCAAGGCTCTTTGCGTTGCTCTGATTGCGATCTGCTGATACTTTTTCGGGAAACTATTTAAAAGCTACACATGTTCTTCGTTAAAGCTAAGCCAGAAAAATTGCTAAAATCTGGAAACTTATTTTTCTGGCTTAGCCTGCGGTCATACTGGATACTTATTTTCTTAGAATGGCATAAGTTGATCTATTTTTGCATTGTGCATTGTGGTGCAGAGCTAACAATATAGAGTGCTTCTTTCGATCGTTCAGCTTGAGCCTTAAGAGCATTTGCTGCATTTGAATGATCCAGGTGGTCGAGCGTTTCTACGACGCCGCCGATAATGATTTCGCGTGCGTCTGTTGCTGGATTACCCGTTGCCTCTGCTTGCAAACGGCCAGCACAAATGTATAGATCCAGCGCATCTACCATGGCTTCACTTGCGGCGCGTACCTGTTGCGGATCGTAAAAGCCTGCATCATCTGGCGTGATCTCGCCATCTGCATTGCTATCCAGCACATTCATGTACGCATCGACCAACCACTGCGGTTGATCGTAGGTTGTGTATGAATTTGCCAACGTAAACTGTGGTTCGATACCGTAAAGTCCATTCGCCATAAAAAGCCGATAGAAGATATTGTAGTAAAGGACGACTGTGTTCTCTGTGACGTGTTGAAGCTCTGGTGCCACCAAACCTGCTGAAGAAATTGTGCCGGGTGGTGCATAATTGGGTGAAAACCAATTAAAGACACTTGGCGCTTGTAATGGACTCTGAAAGAAAGTAGGCCCATAACGACCAAAGCGGAAGTAATTTAATGAGACAGGCGCGACTTCGCTTTCATATAGATCAACCTCGCTAGTGGGCAAACCATGCGCTTGCAGAGCGGTGAAACTGTATGTGTCCGCTACGTCTGTCTTGGCATCGATTACGCGCATAACAGAAGTGAGATGCACAAGTGGCTCCTTCTTTTTCCCATATCCAACTTGATCAAGAAAATCCAAGTCACGCGCTTCGGGGTCGAGCAGAATGGCTTTGACCACCTCGCCCAAATCTCCGCCACTTTCTTCAAATTTTGTTGATACTCGATAGATATAGCCTGCCGATGGATTTGACGTAACCAATCGTTGAATAAGCCGATAGCTAATAAATGGCGCAGTGGTGGGGTGATTGCTCAGAATATCCATCACCTGCGCTAGATCCTGCTCTCCTGTTTGTCCTGCTGCAATAACCTGGCCCAGAAGCTTCTTTTCGCCGTTATCATGATAACGGATATAATATGGGTTCGTAACGGCCACCCCATTATCCTCAAACATTTTCATCGACTCTATGGCATATGGATGATGCGGCGTTGTGGTACGTGAATGTCCATTGAATCCGAATATGGTATTCTCGACTGCTGTACCCGCATTTCCCGACTCTGCATCTCGAACGGCCAGCCCCCAGCCGGTAAAAACACGTGCCATCTCCGTGATTGTAGCCTGATTGTATGTACGGATCGGATTGCCCTCTTGCGTAAGTTTGAGCGAACCATCGGGGTGTAATTCAACTAGACCGATTGAAAAGAGCTGCATGACCTCACGTGCATAGTTCTCGTCGGGAGAGGAAATCCCCTCTCCTTCTGCATTCAACCTTTCGGCCTGATTCCGCAAGTGCGAAAGATACCAGCCCATTGCCGGATGAAGCGAAACGTCTGTCAGTAGATTCTCGTATGATCCAAACGCATTGGCGCGTAACATGTCGTAATAATGTGTAGCGGCCCAAGGTGTACCCAGTATCTGATTATCCTCTAATGAGATGACAAAGATTTCACTTAATGCAAACCCCATTCTCTCGCGCAACTGATTTTTGCTATACATTGATGCGGCAAACCAGCCCTCTGTAATGCCATGGCCAAGCCTAAAAAATGCAATCATAGCTGTTTGATCTAGAGCGAAATAGTGCTTGCGATTAGCCTCGTAATACGCTAACAGTGACGGAGACTGCATCAACATCTGTGCATCTATCCACTGCTCATACGCCGCCATGCGGTCGCCGCCGTTTTGCTCGACCAAAGCTTCTAACTCCGCCACCGATTTTACCGTTGGGCCAAATGTTGCCTGCGTTAAGAAGCGCGCAATATCCTGCTTTAGCTCGGGTCCCGTCAATGGCTCAATCGGTTCGGGATCGGGTGGTATCTGCATTTCGGGCGAGGCTTGCGTCCAGAGTAACGTATTACGAATTTCTCCATCTGGATAGTTGACCGTATGCGTATTAATATAAAGCCCACCCGAAAGCAGGGCATCTAGCATGGCTTGATCTGTATCTAAATGATGCGCTGCCACAAGGTCCCATCGGCGATCTCTCACCTGACCAAGCGGGAGGCTAAAGACAACGGGTCCGCTCGTTGCGCCAGGATCGTTGACGTGAATGTGCGCGGCAGTTTGGGGGCTGGTGAGGCCAGTAAAGTTCGAGCTAACTAGCCCGTATGAATTATCGTTAGAGAGGCGAACGGTCGCGATTCCAGATGCGCTGGTGATCGCTCCTCCTTCTGATGTCATCTGCGCCAGTAAAATCTTGCTGTCACCCGTAATGCCCGGCTCGGCATCGCGCAGCATAAGCATCTGGCTGCTCATATCTGATTGCAGATCGTAGTTTGGGTTTGCCTCTATTTGAAGTTGAAGCGCTTCGGGTACTTCTGGAATATTATCAACTACGGCTTTGACGGTAATCGTGCGCTCAAAAATGCCTGCGGGGAAAGTAAGAAGAGAGGTCAATATGTTGCCCGCATCATCGCTTATAATATAGTCATCTGCCGTTGCCGATGCTCGGGATGCTTCGTCATTTCCTCGCATAACCAGTTGTAGATCAATCGCATCGAGTGCCGAACTGCGCCGAATGCGGAACTTGGATTGACGTCCACTCTTTTCAACCGCATCTGTATTCGCTGAAAGCGGCACAATTTCAAACGTGCTGCGCAGTTCTGGCTCTGGATTGCCTACAATTTGGCGGCCAAATACTTCAACTTCGGCCAGATTGAGAAAATTTGTTCCCGCTAGCTGAATGCGTACATAGCGTCCCGTTCCTACCAACTCAATATCGTTCTGCTCACCTGCTAACTCGCTGTGATAGTAACTGTGTATATCTTCTTGATTCAGTGCAACGTTGAGCTGTTCGGATGCGAAGGGTACGGTTGATGCCAAAATATGGAAGTCTTTTAGCCGATTATTACAGCAATCATCGGTTCGATTCCAAATACGAATCGACGTTAGTTCATAGACTGCACCCAGATCGACCTCCCACCACGCATAGCGTTCTGGGCCGGTATGTGTGGTGGATTCAATGTTGAAGTTACCGCTCGTATTGCCGTCGATCGCGCGCGTCGCCACACCGTTCCAAAGCGTGGATGATTGCGTTGCTGTCTTTCTGCGCGAGACGTTTGTACTGGGTAACTGGTTCACCGTCCACACAAAACTGGTGCTGCCAATGTTGTTATTCACCTGCCCATCATCCACGATTAGGGTGACGGAAAATGAGCCGACCGCTCTGATGGTGCCGCTAATTTCGCCACTTTCTGGGTCGATTGTTACGCCTCTGGGCAACCCTGTTGCGCTGTAAACTATTTGATCATTATCTGGATCGTTTGCAATGGGCCGTAATTCTACGGTATCTCCAGAAACGTTTGTTTGCGCTTCGACCGTTTGCACGACAGGGGCGTTATTGGGCAGCGGCTCGACAACACGCCACACAAAACTTGTCATCGCTGTAGAGAGTCCATCATCGACCGTGAGCGTTACATTAAAGACGCCCACTGTTGTAATTGTGCCGCCAATGAGACCATTTTCTGGGTCAATTGTTAAGCCGCTCGGTAAGGCTGATGCGCTAAACGTTAGGCTATCATCATTGATATCATTGGCCTGAATCTGTAGCGCAATCGGCTCGCCTGTTTCGCTTGTGAGATTGCCCGGGCTGAAGATGCGTGGTGAATTGTTCTGGCTACCTTCTATTGCGCCCCACAGAAAGCTGTCGCGAGCCGTGCCGCCCTGCCCATCGTCAACCGTAATAATGACAACATAATCTCTTCTCGCTACAAACGTTCCGCTGATTAAGCCATTATTCTTGTCGAGCATCAATCCATCGGGTAGACCGGTTGCGCTAAATGTTAATGCATTGTTGTCTGCATCGCTGGCCTCGATTTGTAGATCGATGACGCTATTAAAGAGGCTGTTCTGTCTACCGGGGTTGATCAGATTTGGTGGCGAATTCTCCATTGTTCCTGATGTCGCCGTAGGTTCAGGTGTATTCGGATTTGAAGTTGATGTCGCCGTGGGTTCAGGCGTATTCGGGTTTGAAACTGAGGTTGATGTCGCCGTAGGTTCAGGCGTATTCGGGTTTGAAATTGATGTTGATGTCGCCGTAGGTTCAGGCGTATTCGGGTTTGAAATTGATGTGGCGATGGGTGTAGGTCTATTTGTGCTTGAGGTTGGTGTTGCCGCCGGTTCAGGCGTATTCTGGCCTGATACTGGTGTTGCGATAGGCTTAGGCGTGGCTGTCAATGTGGGTTCGTCAATAACAATCCATGCAAACTTTGTCATAGCCATCGCGCCGTTTCCATCATCTATAACGATTGCTACGTTATAGTCACCAACGCTGCTGAGGCGACCTCTGATTATGCCGCTGCTGGCTTCAATACTCAACCCGGCTGGAAGTCCTGTTGCACTAAATTCTACGGCATCGCCATCTGCATCTTCTGCGCCAACGGTTAGGAATATAGCGGTGTTGATAGAATCGAGCCGATCTGCAATTGCGTTAACGGTTGGGCTGGCGTTTGTTGGTTTCTTTTCTATTACGCTCCACAAAAAGCTAACGGTCTCTGCGCCACCATTTTCATCGGTTATTGTAACAACGACGCGGTATTCTCCTACCTCGCTTAACTCACCTGCAATAACGCCGCTGTTTGCCGTAATCATCATCCCTGACGGTAGTCCGGTTGCGCTAAACGTTAGCTGATCCCCATCTGGATCACTCGCCCCGATACTCAAAAAGACAATTTTCCCTAAGATGTTTTCTCGATCACCTATTGCTGTGACAATCGGTAAGCGATTTGTCGAAACATCTTCCAATGCTCTTTCTACTACTGCCCATTGAAACGAGATATTATTGCTGATACCGCTGCTGCTTGTAATATCCTCAACCGTAATGACGACGTTGTATACGCCAATCTCAGTTGCATTACCCTCGATACGACCAGTGTTTTGGTCGATTTCTAAGCCCAAGGGTAGCCCACTTGCGCTAAAATATAATCCGTTTGGCGCACCACCCGTTACTGAAAAAGTAAGAAAAATCGATTCGTCTTGTAGCGATTTCTGATCACTAATCGGCGTAATGCTAATTTCTTGGCTAATTGTAGAATCCGACTCGACAACCCATGTAAAGCTTGCACTATCCGTGCCGCCATAAGCATCATCGACATAGACTGTTACAATATATGCCCCTTCGTTTTTGGTCGTGCCGCTAATTTGTCCAGTCTGGCTATCTATACTAACGCCATTGGGTAAATTCTCTGCCCGATAATTCAAAGAATCACCATCTGGATCTTCAGCCTGCAACCATAAGTTGACAGGGTTTCCTATCATGTTAAAACGATTAATGGGTTGCACGAGAATTGGCACCTGATTGACAATAAGTATTGGCTCAATGACGAATGTTGGCTCAGGTGCTACCTCTGGCTCAAGCGTTAATATTGATTCAGGTGTTGATACGGGCAAAGTCGTTGGTGCCGGTTCAATCGTTGACGCTGGCGCATTCTCATTTTGACCTGCCATCATTTGGGGTAGATAGACACTATTATTTTGTTCTGCGTCTTGTGCGAATGCGGTGCTAAGCGAAATGCCAAAAAGTAATAACCCAAGAGTTATAACCAACATTTTTCTACGAATGATCTCTTGTGTTCTCTTTCGCTGTGAAGACTTTGCTGATAATGGATTCAACATGAGGACGTAACTCCATATAGAATTTAAAATTGACAGGGCAAATAGTTCAAATTGATTTATTGCAAGACGCTATTGTGAATCAATCTTCTGTAGTGAGATATTTTATAGTAGATATTTAAAGTAATTGGCGCGTTAAGTTTGACTGCAAAAGAGCTTAAAATATTTTGAGTTTGTGTAGCAAAAACAAACCCAACGCACTTGTTTGCTAGGTGAGCCACTCTTATTTTTTTATCGCGCTATATATTGGTTGATTGATAGACTTAGAACGATGTGATCACAGGTCTATAATGATGAGGTCATGGGTAGTGCCACAAAAATACTTTAGTTTGGCTAAAGAATATGACAAATTAAGACTATCATAAAACAAGGCGGTTGGGGTGACAGGTTGCTTGCAAATCTTGCGGCTGGAGTGGGATTATGGCTTTTAGTACACCTGCTTTTCTACGGCTTCTATATGTTTGCCATACTGTAGCAGTCTACTGGCTAAGAATATCGCTAGCGTAAATGTTCCGCAGAATTCTTTGAGGGTTGATGCCTAGTCGAGCTTATTAAGTCTGATTATGCGCCAGAGTCAATAAAACGTTCGAGTGCTTGGAATGCCAACGCTGGATGATTTGGATCTCGTTCCGGGCTGCGACCTGTATTGTACGTGAGGATTAGCTCGCGCCGCGCGCGGGTGATACCAACATAGAGCAGGCGCAATCTTTCGGCTGCTGTGTCGATACGTGCTTTTTCGGTTGCTTTGCCTGGATCATAGCTATCGAGCGAACCCGAATGGAGCTGACGTAGCTGCGCGATGGCTTCCTCGACTAGATTCAAGTCCTCGCGAACATACCAACGCTCGCCGCGATACTTATCGCCAAACTCACTTGGACTACCGCCGCTAGGGAAACTAAAATTATTTACCCCAAGTAAATAAACCCGATCCCATTCAAGACCCTTGGCGGAGTGCATTGTGGCAACCGTTACCTGTCCCGCTTTAGGCTCGAACCCTAGCCCTTCTTCTGTAAAGCCAAGTATACGGCGCTTATTCTGCGCAATATTATCTAACTCGCCAGCCAATTCAGGCAGTCGCCAATCAGGGTTCTCTTTTGCCAATTTTGCCAAAAGGACCGCTAGCCGATGGGTTAAGGCTAAATCGGCTGGTTTTGTAAAGAGATCATTGCCCAGCGTTAGCAACAATTCATCTTCGGGTAGCACGGTGGCTGCGGTCCAGCGTTGTACATCACGACGGAATTTTTCTACTAATTCGCGAAACCCGTCGATGTCATCTATCCACCCTATCTGATCGAGCCAGTCGACTGCGCCAGGAAAGAGAAATGACTCTGGCTCGCGTATTTTGCTGAGCGCGCGCCCAAATGTTTTGATCGGCTCCGGTAGATCGCCTAGTCCTAGTTTTCGTGCGCCAAAAGTCAGCTCGGTTATTTCCGATCCAGCTATGTGTGAGTCAACTAAATTTTTGCTATCTTCATCAAGTGGGTCAGTTCGCGACGGCTCTGAACTATCTGGCTCTGCATTCTTTGGTGGTGCAAAGCTGAACCAATCTTGATGGCGCACAATCCACACCTCACTCCACAATCGTTCGAGATGGCTTGTCATCTGCGGCTGAGTAATGTAACTGAGAACGGTCGAAAGTGCCTGTGCCGCGGCGCGTGTTGCGCTGTCCGAGCGAAGCAGGCTATCATCGAACGGTATGTTCGCCCGCTCCAGCGCTTCTACGAGCCGGAAGCCGCGGCTATTCTCTGGGGCAAGCACTGCAACAGTCTGTGATTGATTTTTGGGCAGCCAGCGTTTGAGGCTTGTTGTTACAACTCTAACTTCTTCATCGGGTAAGAGTGGCTGGTTAAAAACGTGGATCGGAGGCGACCCTGGCTCTGGATTTGGCTGCGGATCATCTGGTGGAGTCGGCTCAATATATGGTGGCAAAAGCGAGTCAGTCTGCGAGAAAACCGGATGCTTTGTGCTTGACCAGTCAATCAGAAAATTAGCCGCATCAATAATAGGCTGAGCGCAGCGACCAGAGTTTGGCAGATTGCGCGCCTGTTCTGGATAGCGCTCGATAAATTCGCGCAGAAAGCGAGTGGATGCACTGGTAAAGGTTGTATTGATCGCCTGATTTGGATCGCCTACACGTACCCAATTGTTGGTTTGTTGCGTCAGGCGGCGCAACATCTGCTCTTGCAGCGAGCTACTATCTTGGGCTTCATCTTCAAGTACATAGGGCCAGCGGAGTTGCAATCGCTCTAAATAGTCTGGATCAGCATCCATTGCAGCAAGCGCAAGCACAATCAGATCATCAAAATCAACCGCACCACGTACCGCTAACGACCGTTCGTAATCATTGTAAATCTGTAAACCAAAATTGAGAAGAGGCCAAGAGCCAGACTGTTCTTCGAGCAGGGTATAGAGTCCGGCTGGGGTTGTGCGCAGTTCTTTGCCAATGCGAATTGTGGCGTTGGCAATATCGATAGCATCTTCCAGCACATAGCGTTCGATACGACGATAGTTTTGTAAAAAATCGGGCTGAATAAAGGAGGTCAATGCGTCGGGGTGGCTGTTGAAATAAGCGTGGACTGAGTCTCGTTTGATGCTATTTGCAGTGCGTTCGTCAATAATGTCAAAGCTTTCACTCAGCCCAACAAGGCCAGGACGTTCGCGTACAATATCATGGGCCAAACCATGGAGCGTGCGTACCCGATAGCCAACTCCGGGCAGTAGACCTTGTTCTTCGCGCACAAAATTGCCGATACGGTTCCGAAAGTTTTCGACTGCGCTATTGGTAAAGGTAACGATTAGCACTTCTCTCTCATCCAGCGAGCCTTCGCCCGCCATTCGTTCGACAAGTTTCGCTGCCAACAGACTAAGCGTAAATGTTTTGCCGCTACCCGGCACGGCGCTGATTCCCATCGGCCCAGATTGATATTCGAGAATGCGCGCCTGAGCTGGCCGCGGAACAAAATGCTGTGCGGCGATATCTTCTGGTGCTTGATCAGAAATGTCCATTATCTTCCTAGAATTGTTACACCATTAGACGTTGCTTCGGCAATCCAGCCATCCGTAATTGTGCCGTCACCCGCCGTATGACGAATTAACCACCAAGTTAGGCTGTCTGCATATTCTGGCCCGCCCAGAATATCCATCGGTTCACCAGGCTGAGCTAATGCATAAATGTCCTCACCCGGTTTACCAAGATGCCCCGGCGAGGAGCGAATATTTACGCGGCTGTCTGTTACGTTGAAGGCGCGTTCACCGGCCGAAAACGTGCCTTCGGCTGATTCGATAGGTGCAAATGCATCTTCTAGCACGACTGAGTCGGATGTTGGTGTTGCCTCTGGTGGAGACCAGCCCTCATCGCTGTTGCGAATATCGGCCAAACTGATTTGGTCTAATCCCATCACCATACCAAGACCGCCACAGATGACGGCCCCCGTCAATATAAACCCGATAATAAATCCCGGCAAGAATAATGTTTTGATACGACTACTGTTAGTCCCCGTTTTTAACCTTGTCCGTTTGTTTGATTTTGTACTAATAGTTAATAGTTCAATAAAGAATACTGAGTAGAAGGTACATCAAGCAGCACAATGGATCAGTACTTTTTCGACACTGTACTGTATGAAGATGATGTCTCAATACAAAAATGTAATCTTGTACTGCTGCGGATCACAATAAACTTTATTTTACCCTATTCTAGCCTATTATTATACTCAAGCCAGAATGAGAAGCATAGTTTTTCGATGTAGCTAGATTGGCGAGAATAGTTGGTCCTGTGCCTCCGTGCTACAGCGAAAATAAAGTATCTCATGCGCAAAAGCACGCGCTATAATCAAAAATGCCAGCGATCGCAATAGCAAACGACTGGCACTTTTAGTTTTTTCATGTTTGGGTTTTTGCAGGGCTGGCAGCTATGCAAGCTCGGTCAGCACGCGTAAGACGCCAACAGAATTGCCTTCCATGTCCAGACTTGCATGTTGCAGCAGAACATCGCAGTAACGACCGTCATCCAACTTTATCGTCATTTTCTGATCGCGTATTAGCTCTAGCATTGTTTTGCCCGTATTCAAATTACGCGTTTTGTATGTTATGCGTTGTGGTGCTTTTTTATGGTTGTCATTCATTGTGATTATTTTGACTTCATCAAAGATGGCGACTGGCTCATTTCCATTCTTGAGATATAGCATTGCGTTCATAGGACTAAATTATCCTCCACTGAGGTTAAAGAGTATTTGTCCAATCTTCAAATGGCCTGACTAAGCTGGAGCGGCTTTATTGAGAAGGTACTTAGCTACTCTTAATTATTTTGGTTCTTTGAGATCTCAGGGGCAACTGCTATCGTAGGTCACTCTACAAGAATGGCATAGTTCCGCCCAAGAGGCTTGTCACTCTACAAGAGTGACCTACACGGCCAATCCCATAAGATTCAAGAGATCCATTATTTTTTGTAATTATCTATATTGTATCAAATGCATTGTTGCGGTTACAAACTCAACCTGTACCGCAAATATAGGTGAGTGATGGACCCACACAACAGCGTCGCTTTTTTGGGGGAGCTAGATCATAGATTTTGCTCTTTCAACATAGCCTATCTATCTTGGGTGGAGTGGATCGTATTTTCGATTTTGCACCAGACGATTAGTTTTCTGGTGTTGTAACAGGGCGCAGCGTTGGAATTACTGTTGGTGTGTTTTTGGGACGACGGGTTGGCGTTGGATACGCGGTTGGTGCCAAATTTTGTAACTTTTTTATTTCAACTGTTGGCACAGTAGTGGGGATCTCTACTGGTTCGGGAATTGTACCAAAGGCATCATTATCTTGGCACCCGCTTAACAGCGTGAATACAATAATAAGAATGAGATAATAAGAACAGTTTCTCAATTTTCGACTCCTAATAGCTGACTTGATACTGCTGCGTGGTGATGGTTCGCCTGGGCTAGAAGTTCGCACCAACGCTCTAATAATTTACGAATAAAGAATTTTAGCATATATGAATGAACGCTGTCGATGTTGATGTCTACTTTTCGGCACTTTGTACCGTGTTTGCTCACAGTATTTGCTTACAGTGTGATTTGAACTGTTCAGTTCTGATAACGAATAAAAAAGCGTTATGGCAATCAATTTGTTGATCGCCATAACGCTTTTTGTTCATTCTATATTTCTATTGGGTTTCATGCTAACACAAATGGTCGTTCGCCATGTCTATATACTAAGCGATGCGAATGCTTTCTGTGCTGCTGAGTGTAGGGCAGGCTATCTGCGTCGGAATGATGGCGGCTCGATTGGTGGCGTTCCAATGCTGAGTGCTGCTGTGTCACCAGTTGAGTTGTCTGCACCTACGCCGGCAAGGTTATCAATTACGAGTCCATTTGGTGCGTCTGTCGCAATCTGTATGGTTATCGTTGCAGTGACGGTTTCTGATGCATCGATCTCTGACCAAAGCATGTTCAAAATCCGCTGGTTATTTTGTGCATTGACAGTGTGTGTAAATTGACCGCTTGCGTCCATCTCAAAGTTATTTAAGTATAGAGCTTTGGGTAGTTCGTTACTTAGGCTTACATTCTCTGCCGCAATATCACCGATATTTTCGACAGTGTATACGATGTCTAGTATCTCGCCTGCTTGAACTGTTGTATCCGTAACAGTCATGGTTAATTCTAAAGTGGTTGCCGAGCCGGCTTCGGTAACTGCTGATTCAGTTGTTGTTGCTGATGCTGCCGCTGCCACCGCAGAAGAACTGTTGCCAGTCGTGCTGCTGCCAGTCGTGGTGCTGCCAGTCGTGCTGCTGCCAGTCGTGCTGCTGCCAGTCGTGTTGCTGCCAGTCGTGCTGCTGCCGGCAGTAGTGCTCAGTGAGCCAACACTTAGGTTGCTGCTATCGTAATCGACATAGAGTGAACTGACCCACCCGGCACTGCCTAGTTCTACACCACAGCAAACAAGTAACCAAGTACCATTGTTTGCTGTCTGCGTAATTTCGACCGCGTCATTTCGCCATAGCGTATCAATAATGTCTGAATCTGGTTTTGGATCTCGACGCATGTTTAGGACGCTAATGGAAACAACGCCAGAATTAGCACCGCTGCCTACACTAGATGAAAAGTCAGACATGTCCATGTTCGCATCTGTTGTATCTAGATCCGTCGTGTCTAAGCCGGTCGTGTCTAAATCTACCGTGTCTAAATCTACCGTGTCTAAATCTACCGTGTCTGAGTCCGTCGTGTCTAGATTTGATGTACCTGCACTAACACCACCACCAACTATAGGATTGCCTGACAAATTGTCTGTGCTATTTAGTTCGTCAAAGTTATCAAAATCTGTCTGATCTTCGAGCGGATTAAAAGTAATATCTGGCACTGTATTATCAAAGTTGTCATCTGTCAGCCCAGAATTATTCTCGCTCTGGGTATTTGTGTTGTTCGAAGAATCACTAGATGAATCATCTGTATTGAGATTATCGAACAGATCATCTGCTGGTACTTCGACTGCATCTGGCTCAGGCTCATTATCGAAAATGAACGGCTCTGGCGTTGGTTCTTCATCTGGTTGGTCGAAGCTACTATTTGAGTCGAACTCATCAGGCTCATCACTATCGTCAGACTCAAATATCGATACTGGCGTCGCCGTTGGTACTAATTCTTCGTCAGGTTCAAACGATTGTGGCGTTGCCGTTGGGACTGTGAATTGTTGCAGTGGCCCTGCCCATGCGGGTTCGTCTGCTACCCAGACGAGCGCAGCGATTGCCACGACCGTACCGATGAGCCAACATCGTTGAAAAAACGTGGCTGCTACAGTTGTAATACTTCTTAAATTCTTCACTTCTCACCTCATAATATCTAACGCAGGATTACTTAACGGGTTTTACTTGATCTAACTACTTTTACTTAATTTCTTTATTACTTTATTTGCTCTACTATCTCGCTGCGTTAGTCCCACTAATTGTTGATAGTTACGCTTGTGAAATACTCATCGTAGTTAAAGTCACTACGCACAACACGTAATCGTAATACATGGCTGCCGTTTGGAAATTGAGTTGAATCCAATCCAGACAGTGTCTGTGCTTGCGCTATTCTGTTACCGGCCCGAACAAATTTGGTCTGCTTGTCATCACCATAGAGCAAGAGATCCAACTGCCATTTAATAAAATCAGGATCGTTTGCGCTGCCAACGACGGCAACTGAGCCAGAGATCGGCGAGCCATCTGCTGGCTGTGTAATACCATTGCCTGCTGGTGGCGTTCCATAAAGTGCGTTATTGATGGTAATAGCAGTGAAGTATTCGTCGTAGTTTGCGCCTTCTCGTACAATGCGCAATCGAAGTAGATGGTTGCCATCGGGGTAGGAGCTTAGATCTTTGATTGTAAATCGGCCCCAAACAGGTCGAGAACTAACCGCTATAAATGTCGCTTTGTTTTCATCGCCAAAGGGTAGCAGGTCTAGCTGCCACTTTTTAAATTGAGGATGAATGGCTAATCCGCTGATATCAATGCGACCACCAACGGTTGATCCTGTGGCTGGTTCTGTGAAGCCAAGCGCTACATTCGAAATTGCGGCTGCTCGACCATATTGCTTCATCGCCACATAAACTCGCCATTGAGCAGAGCGACTATTGGTGGCGCGAGTTCCTTCGTCCAGCGTCAGCCAAATATTCTCTGCCTGCTGGTAATTGCCAATAGCTTCGTTATATAATCGTCGTGACGCTTGGAAGCCCGCTATGCCATCATAGGCAAACGCAACCGCTTTTTGGTCGCCACTATTTTGTGCATAACTAACTGCTTGTATATACGTTTGAGATGCCTCTTCGATACGGTCTTCTTTGATTAATTCTCGCGCTCGTGCCATCAGGTCAAATACAGTGGCTTGATCGGTGGCTCCGATCCCCCTAAGGCTGCTCTCGATGCGAGTTTGCTCACCAAGTTCCTGCCAGATCGCAATTGCTTGCTGGTGCGAGCTTTTTGACTGAGCAAAGTCCTTGACGACACGATAATATGCACCAAGAGAGTCAAGTACACCTGCTTCTAATTTTTTATCATTGATTGTGCGAGCAATATTCAAGGCACTTTGATAACTCTGAAGCGCCTGTGGATACTGTTTTTCTGCATTGTACGAAGCACCGAGCTGAATATAGGAAGAAACAAGACGACTCTGTTCATTTATCTGTGTCCAAGCTGCGATAGCCTGCAAGTGTGCGTTGATAGACTGTTGATATTGTTTGGCTGAGCGGTTTCGAGAACCAATCAGATCATAGATCCCCGCCAAACTTTTGGTGTCGCCGAGCTGTGTGTATATTGTGGCAGCTTGTTGATATGTTTGAATAGCAACCGTATACTGTTGCTGTGCCGCTTGAACATTTCCTATCGCAGTGATCGCACTTGCCACATTTTTCTGCTCATTTAGCCCTTGCCATAATGTCTGAGATTGCTGATATGCACTCAACGCCTCTGGATAACGTTTGAGCGTATTGTATAGACCGGCCAATCGACTGTAGGTACTTGCCGTTGTTTTGGTGTCGCCCAAATTCCGGCTCTGATCAATCGCACTCTGGTAAGAGCGAATTGCTTCATCTGATCGTCCTTCCTTGGCTAACGCAGCGGCCGACGCTACCGTATTACTGATAGCTGATTTATTGGTAGTTTCGATGCCCTTTAGGCTGTTTTGAGCGCGATCTTGTTTTCCAACCTGTTGCCAGAGACTCGCAGCTTGTTGAAATGATGTCACCGATGATGCGTAATCTTTCTGGCCTCGATAAAACACTCCTAATGAATCGTAATACCCCGCTTCCTGACTCTGATCGCCTACGGCTTGAGCAGTACTGAGCGCACTTCGATAACTTTGCAACGCTTGCGAGAATTGTTGGGCGCCGTTATAAGAGGAAGCAAGCAAAGAATAAGAGGATGCAAGCTTGGACTTATTATCAAGCTCTTGCCAGATACTAATCGATCTCAAATATGAGTTAATCGCTGGCTGATAATCCTTCTGCCCACGATAATAGTTGCCGACCGCATCATTCATAGACCCTTCGAGACTTTTGTCCCCGACCGTTTGAGCAATATTGAGCGCACTTTGATAGCTTTGGAGCGCCTGCGCAGGCTGTTTTGCAGCTGCATACGATGCACCTAACTGGGCATATGTTGAGCTTAATCGCTTTTGCTCATTTAATTCTGTCCAGGCTGTGACTGCCTGCAAATGCGCATTAATAGATTGTTGATACTGTTTTGCGGCACGATTTCGGGCACCGATTAGATCGTAGGTGCTAGCTAAGCTCTTGGTTTCGCCAAGTTGTTTGTACAGCGTTGCGGCTTGCTGATAGGTTTGGGCTGCGGCGGCATACTGGGTTTGCGCTGCCTGCACATTGCCTACGGCTATGATGGTACCGGCTACACTTTTCTGTTCATTTAGCTGTTCCCACAAAGCCTGTGTTTGTTGATATGCGTCGAGCGCTTCGGGGTACCGCTTGAGTGAGTTATACAGGCTCCCTAATCGGCTATATACAGTTGCTGTCGTTTTGGTATCACCCAGATTTTGGCTCTGCTCTATCGCACGCTGGTAGGAGCTAATGGCTTCGGCTGTTCGACCTTCTTTTGCTAGCGCATTTGCTGATGTTACCGTATCGCCTACAACAGCTTTATTGGTTGTTTCAATCGCCTTAAGACTATTTTGGGCTTTGTCCTGCTCGCCTATCTGCTCCCATATACTAGCGGCTTGTTGAAATGAAGCAGCAGACGATGAATAATCTTTTTGCACTCGATAGAAGCTTCCCAACGAATCATAGGCAACAGCTTCTTGATTTTGGTTTCCTGCAGTTTGTGCAATATTGAGCGCACTTTGAGCGCTTTGAATTGTTTGCGACGATTGCTTTGCACCGTTGTATGATGCCGCTAGCCATGTATAGGTGTTATATGATTTTGTTTGATTGTCAAGCTCTTGCCAGATGCTGATAGCGCTGAGATGTGCGTTAATGGAAGGCTGATAATCTTTTTGGCCACGGTAATAACTACCAATAGAATCCTGCATAGTAGCTTCGAGCGTTTTATTGTTCGTCGTTTGAGCAATGCTGAGTGCGCTTTGATAGCTTTGCAGTGCCTGTTGTGTCTGCTTTGCGCCTGCATACGAAGCCGCTAACAGAGAATACGAGCTGGCAGCCTTGGCCTGATTGTCAAGCTCTTGCCAGATGCTGATGGCGCTGAGATGTGCGTTAATGGAAGGCTGATAATCTTTTTGGCCGCGATAATAATTGCCAATAGAATCTTGCGTGGTGGCTTCGAGCGTTTTGTTGTTCGTCGTTTGAGCAATGCTAAGTGCGCTTTGATAGCTTTGCAATGCTTGTTGTGTCTGCTTTGCGCCTGCATATGAAGCCGCTAACAGAGAATACGAGCTGGCAGCCTTGGCCTGATTATCTGCATCTTGCCAAACGTTGATGGCACTCAGGTATGAGTTTATAGAAGGCTGATAATCTTTCTCATATCGATAAATATTGCCAATAGCATCATACATGTTGCCTTCAAGCGTTTGATTACTGGTACTCTTGGCAATGTCAAGTGCGCTCCGATAGCTTTGCAGTGATTGCTCTACCTGTTTTGCTCCGTAATAGGAAGATGCCAAGAGCGAATACGAACTAGCGACCTTTGTTTGATTGTCAAGCTCTTGCCAAATGATAATGGCGCTGAGATACGAATCAATAGAGGGCCGGTAATCTTTTTGACCTCGATAGAATGTGCCTAATTTGTCATACAGAGCTGCTGTGCCAGCGTCATCATCTGACTGTGTGCTCCGTTCAATAACCTGCTCATAAGCTAATATTGCGTCTTGAATGCGACCTTCTTTTGCCAGTGCATCTGCAAGCTTGGCTGCATCCAATAATTCTGTACGATTGGTATCGGTAATTCCCTTTCTGCTTGCCTGTGCGCGATTGGGTTGCTCCGCTGTTTCCCATAAAGTCGCGGCCTCTTCAAAAGCAAGTATCGAATCAGAATAACGCATCAGGGTGCGGTAATAACGACCAAATGAATCCTGCACATTTGCTTCGAGCCACTGATTTTCAGCCGCGCGGGCAAGGGTAAGCGCTTGTTCATAACTTTGAAGCGCCTGTGCCTCATCTTGGTCTGCGGCATACGAGGCTCCTAATTGAAAGAAGGAGCTGCCTTCCCGATTTTGATTCTCTAACGATTGCCAGATCGTAATTGCTTTTAGATGTTCGTCAGCAGAAAGTGAATAGCGTTTTTGCGAGCGCTGATATGCACCCAATGTGTCGTGCATAATCGCGACGCTGCTATCATCCTCTGCTTCTTGATAGGTCTCGATTGCTTGCTCATAGGTTTGAACGACTAGCTGATCTTGTTTCTGCCCTTTATATGCTGCGGCAAGTTTCCCAAAAGATCCCGCTAAATTTGGCTGCATATCTAACTCTTGCCAAATTGAAATTGCTTGCAGATGTGAATCGACTGCGTTCTGATACTGTTCTAATGAGTTGTAGTAGGTACCTAATGCATCAAATATCTCGGCACTTTTGGATTGATCGGTAAGCGTTTGTGCTTGCGCTAGCGCACTCTCATATGCACTAATTGCATCTTCAGATCGCTCTTCTTTCCCTAGCTGATCGGCCAGCTTGATTGCATCTGTGACGACAGCTTGTTCCGTTTCCTGAATATTTGCTAGGCTCAGATCGGCCTTTTCCTGTTCTTCGAGTTCCTGCCATAAGGTGGCCGCTGTGTTGAATGATTCGATAGACTCAGGATACTGCTGAAGCGTGCGCTGGTAATTTCCTAATGTGTCGAGCAAACGGGCCTGCTGCGCTAAATCATCCGCAGTTTCGGCCAAATTAACAGCAGTGTAGAGCGCATCTAATGCTTGATCTGCTTTCTCTAATGCAATATATGAAGACCCAAGTTGGGCATATGAGCCTGTAAGCTTTTTTTGATTATCAAGCTCTTGCCACATAAGAACAGCGGCCTCATGCGATTCTACCGATTCTTGATAGCGTTCTGCCGTGCGGTGATATGCACCAAGCGTATCGAGAATAGTTGCCGTTTGGGTCTGATTTTCCAAACCTGCATAGAGCATTAGTGCTTGCTCATATGTTTGAACGACGCGCTGGTCTTGTTCAAGATTTTGATAGGCAACTGCCAACTGAATTAATGAAGCTGCTACCCCTTCTGGCTCTTCAAGTTGCTGCCATAGCGAAACTGCTTGCAACTGTGCATCGGCAGAATCTTGATATGCTTCTGTTTCCAGATGTATGGCCGCTATTGAGTTGTAAATTTTGGCGGCACTGTTGATATCTTCAGAACTGATTGCAAGCGTCAGAGCTTTGTCATATGCGTCGATTGCATCATCATAAGCTTTTTCAGCTTGATGTGCTTCTGCATCCGCAAGGAGTGCCTGTATTTCTTCTTCCCCACCTGCGTCTTTCTCTACGTCTTTCTCTGCATCAGAATCTACGGCAACACCGTCTGCTTCATCTATCACATCTTCTGCAACATCATCTACTGCGACATCATCTACTGCGACATCATCTACTGCGACATCATCTACTGCTGCATCATCCTCCTCATCAGAATTTGATTCTTCGTCACCTTCTGCCTGAGTAGCTACTTCTTCTTCCGTTGTGTCGATTTCCGTCGTATCGATCGATTCTTCTGCGGCTGATGATGTGGAATCGATTTGCTCTGTCTCTGTTGTTTCTTGGCTCTCATCACTTGCGGCGTTGATCGCTGCATTATTGGCTGCATCGTTACCGAGTTCATCCTGTATTCTGAGCATGAATAGCCAACTTGTTACCTGCCCATTTATGTCTCCAGCCGCTGCATATTCTTCGTATGCGGCTTCGAACTGTGCAAACGCATCTATCAATCGTCCATCTTGATAAATCGATAGTCCTTCTTTAAAGCTATTGCTTACTTGAATCTGTGGCGATAGCTGTTGCGCACGCGATGCAGCCGCAGCCGGAATGGCGCTGGCTAGAGAGCAACAGGCAATCATCACAAGGATTGCAAGCCGTCTGAAAAATGAATGTTGTATCTTTAAGTAATGCATAATTTGTTATATTGCCCCGGGGCTATAACTTTACACGATTGAGTTTAAATAAGTAGAGCCGCTGAGACGCACTGAATCTTGTAAAGCAAAGAAAAGCTAAAAAATCTATGATACTATGTCTGCATTCACTCAATACAGTAGATGCTGAGTAAATGCCTGCATTGTTTAAATACTAATCAGTTTTAATTATTAATCACAATACTTGTGAAGTATTCATCGTAATTGGCACCGCTGCGAACAATCCGCAACCGCAATACATGATTCCCATTTGGGTATTTGGTTGTATCCAACCCCGCAAGATATCCGCCATCTTGGGTGGGTGTACGACCTGTACGCACAAATCGAACATTTTGCTCATCGCCAGAAAGTAGCAGATCGATTTGCCATTTGGCAAAGTCTGAATCATTCGCTTGGCCTCGGACCGAAACCGTGCCAGAGAGGCTGGATCCGCTGCTTGGCTGACTAATGCCGTTCCCAGAAATCGGCGTTCCATAGAGTGCGTTATTGATCGTAACTGGGACAAAGTACTCGTCATAGTTGTAGTCATTACGCACAACGCGCAGACGCAGGATGTGATTGCCATCTGGATAGACACTGAGATTTTTAGTTGTGAATCTCCCCCAAACAGGTCTGCTGCTTACGGCAATAAAACTAGCACGCTGATTGTCGCCAAAGAGCAAAATATCTAGCTGCCATTTCCTAAAATTTGCATCAATGGCAAGGCCGCTGATATCAATTGATCCACCAACTGTGGCTCCGTTGGTTGGCTCGGTAAAGCCCATTGCCTGATTCGATATTGCAATCGCCTGATTATATTGGCTCATTGCCACATAAGCGCGCCACTGACCGATTAGGCTGCGATTTGCGCGTTCAGGGTCGCCCTCTGCCAACCACGCCGTATATGACTGTTGATAATTGCTGATCGCATCAGTGTACTGCTCCAACGAAGCTTGAAAGTTGGCGAATGCCTCGTACGCTCTTGCTATCGCTTTTGTGTTTTGGCTGCCTTGCGCTGCGGCTACTGCTTGTCCATACGCTTGAGTTGCTTCTGCAATACGCTCAGAATCGGCTAACTCTTGCGCTTGGTTAATCGTTACAGATATAAGTTCCTGTTCCGCATACCCTATACGCTTGATGCTTTTCTCCGCGCGTTCTGGCTGACCAAGTTCCTGCCAAATTGTTGTTGCTTGCAGATGGGAGTTCTTCGATTCTGCATAATTATTGTTTTCGTAGTAATACTGACCGAATATGTCTAGCACGCGCGCTTCAAGCTCTTTGTCATTGCCATTTCGAGCAAACGTTAGAGCCTGCTGCAAGCTCTGAACGGCTTGTGGATACTGTTTCGCCGCTATATACGAGCTGCTCAGTTGGGCATAAGCTGTCCCTATTCGGTCTTGCTCGTTTAGTGCTGTCCATGCTGATATGGATTGTAAATATGCGTTTGCGGCAAGCCCATACTGCTCTGACGATTGATACGAGGCCCCGATTTGATCATAAGCCTTTGCCAGACCTTTGGCCTCATCAAGTTGACTATATATTTCTGCTGCTTGCTGATAGCTTTGTATGGCTGGTGCGTACTGTTTTTGACCTCGATATGCACCACCTTCGGAAAGTAAAGAATCAGCTAGCCCCTTTTGCTCATCACTAAACTGACGCCAAATAGTTTGCGCCTGTTGATGCATAGGAAGCGCTTCAGCATAGCGTTCGAGCGATGAATAGAGACTGCCCAATCGATCATACGCTCGGGCTGTCAGGGTCCCCTCGCCTAGATTTTGGCTTTGCGCAATTGCTTGTTGATATGATTGAATCGCCTCTGCTGTCCGTCCTTGCTCCACCAAAGTAGATGCCAACGTTACAGTTGCACCGATAGCTGAACTGTTGGCTGATTCCATTTTATCCATACTTCTGGTTACGCGTTCTGGCTGACCAATCTGCTGCCAAATGGCAATTGCCTGCTGATACGAATTTTTTGATTCAGGATAACTCTCGTTTTCATAATGGTATTGGCCGAACGTATCGAGCACGCGTGCCTCAAGCTCTTTATCATTTAGGTTTTGCGCAAGGGCCATAGCTTGTTGCAAATTCTCAAACGCTTGTGGAAACTGTTTGGTTGTTATGTACAAGCTACCAATCTGAGCGTGAGCTTTTCCAACTCGTTCTTGTTCATTTAATGCTTGCCACGCCGATATGGATTGTAAATACGCATTGGCAGCAGGCTCGTACTCTTTTAAAGATTGATATGATGACCCAATCTGATCATAAGCCTTTGCCAAACCCTTTGTAACGCTTAGCTGGCCGTACAAACTTGCTGCCTGTTCATAATTTTGAATGGCTTGTGAATGTTGCTCCTGACCTTGATAGGCACTGCCCGCAGAGAGTAAGGAATCGGCCAGTCCTTCTTGTTCATCGCTAAGTTGACGCCAAAGAGTTTGTGCTTGCTGATGCATAGTAAGTGCTTCAGAATAGCGTTCGAGCGATGAATAAAGGCTGCCTAATCGATCATAGGCACGAGCACCTACTCTTACTTCGCCCAGATTTTGGCTTTGTTCGATTGCTTGCTGATACAGACGAATTGCCTGTGCCGCTTGCCCTTGCTCTTGTGATTCTATTGCCGATGTTACAAGACCACTGACCGCCGAACTGTTGGCCGAATCTATTTTTTCGATACTTCTTTCGGCGCGTTCTGGTTCATCTAGCTGCTGCCAAATATTTGCAGCTTGCCGATAGAAGGCCGTAGATTGTTCGTAATTTTCTTGGCCTCGATAGTAAGATCCCAATCCATCATAGGCGCGAGCTTCGTTGTTTTGATCTTGGGCTGCTTGGGCAAAGCTGAGCGCAGACTGATAGCTCTCTAAAGCCTGCGAAGATTGTTGTGTGCCGTTGTAAGATGCCGCTATCGATGTATATGAAGCGGCGAGTCGATCGGTATAGTCAAGCTCCTGCCATATATTGATTGCGTTGAGGTAAGAATCAATAGAGGATTGATAGCTTTCTTGTTGTTGATTATAGTAGCCGATTGCATCATGCATCTTGCCTTCAAGATTTTTGTCACCTGCTATTTGTGCAACGCTCAGCGCATTCTGGTAGCTTTGAACCGCCTGCTGAGTTTGGCCAGATGCATTGTATGAGGCTGCCAATTGAGCATATGATCCAGCGACGCGATCGTCCTTATCTATTTCTTGCCATGTGCTAATTGCGCTTAAATACGAATTGATAGAGGGCTGATACTCTTCCTGATTTCGATAAAATGCGCCTAGCTGATCATAAATAGCTGCAACGTTGGATAGATTATCCGCATCATTATATTGAGCGATTGCCTGTTGATAGGTTTCTATTGCTAGATCGATTTGACCCAGTTCTTGATATGCGTCTGCAATCAACTCTGTCGATTTTGCTCGCTTCTCATTTTCATCTAAAGATTGCCAAAGTGCCGAAGAAGCTTTGTACGCATCAATTGCGTCTTGATAAAGTTTCTGCGAAAAATGAAGATCTCCTATCGCGCTGTAATAGATAGCCGTACTGGCATCGTCATTTTGAGCGTTGCTCTCCTCGATCAGCGTTTGGTAGGCCTGCACCGCCTCCTGAACTTGATTTGATTCAGCCAAATCAGCCGCCTGCTTGATCAAATCAGTGCGTACCGCCGCCTTGGTATCCTCGATTCCCTTTTTGCTCTTTTCTATACGATCTGGCCTGTCTAATTGTTCCCAGATTGAAATGGCTTCTTCAAAGGCTGTGGTCGAGTTGGGATAGCGGTTTATCGTGCGATAAAAACCGCCTAGCGTATCCTGAATATCAGCCTCTAACCACTCAACTTCGGCTTCTCTCGCCATATCCAAAGCTTGCGTGTAGTGGGGCAACGCATCTGTTGTGTTTCCGGCTTTTGTGTATGAGCTGCCTAATTGCAAAAGTGAATTGCTAAACTGTTTTGGCTCGTCTAAATTTTGCCATATTAGGCTTGCGGCTAAATGCTCGTCAATCGAGAGTTGATAGCTTTTCTGAGCGTTATAGTATGTTCCTAGTGCATCGCGCATTTCGGCAACTTTAAGATCGTTTTGGCTCTGTTCATATGCCGCAATTGCCTTTTGATACGCTTGGATCGTCAGGCTGTCTTGTTCCAGTGCTCGATATGCATCGGCCAATTGCTCAAAAGAGTTTGCTAAATTTTCTTCTTCCGTTGTATCTTGCCAAATTTCAATGGCTTGAAGATGCGAATCTACTGCTTTCTGATACTGTTCAAGGGAGTTATAATATTCGCCTAAACTATCTAATAAAGCTGCTACCTCAGCCTGCTTGCCCGTCGCATCTGTTTCCTCTATTGCTTGCTTGTACATGTCGATAACGTCATCGACGCGTCCTTCTTTGCTTAGCCGCTCTGCAAGCTGAAGATAGTCGGTACTAGATGCTGCCTTTACTATCGCATTAGGCGCTGCCGTACTATCTTCATTATTGTTTGGTTGTGCATTATCGGCCTCTGCATTATCGGGTTCTGCCTGATTATCGGGTTCTGCCTGATTACCGGGTTCCGCTTGCCTTTGAGAATCATCACTATCAGTAGCGACGTTCTCTATCTGCTTTTGAGAATCATCAATCGAATTTATATTAGACACCGTCTGATCTATATTCGTATTTGCACCAGAAACTGCTTGCGTTTGTGTACTATCACTGTCCGCATTGAGTGCATCTTGTTCAGTTCTACGAATACGAGTGAGAATATCTTCTGTTTCTGCCGAATTCCCTAGATTTTGCCATATTCTGGTCGCTGCTTCGAACGAATCGATAGATTCTGAATACTGCTGTAGAGAGCGCTGATAAATGCCTAATTTGTTAAATAACTCAGCTTTTTGACCTGAGCCTTTTTCGTTCTCTAACGCAGAAATTGCCGCATCGAATGCACCGAGCGCATCATCTGATTTTTTTTGCGCCGCATATGCGGATCCAAGCTGTGCGTATGAATTTGCAAGTCTAGGCTGATTGTCTAATTTGGCCCAAACAACAATGGCCGCTTCAAATGTATCAACGGAGCGCTCTGGGCGATCTGTTTTGAGGTGGAACGCCCCTAGATGATCAAGTGTTGTCGCGCTTTCTTCCTGTGCATCTAGTGCCGCATAAATCTCTAATGCCTGTTCATAGGTGCTTATCACTCGCCTTGTTTCGCCAAGCTTCTCATAGGCTATTGCCAACTGCACAAGCGAACCGGCTGCGTTATATTGCATATCAAGCGTTTGCCATAACTTCGTGGCCTGCTGTAATGCCGTCGCAGATGATTGATGCGCTTTTAGCTCTAAATACAATTCCCCTAGCGAATTCAAAATTTCAGCCGCGCTCTTTGAATTATCTGATTCTGTCGCAATCTTTAATGCTTGCTGATAGACTTGAAGAGCCGAACCGTATTTTTTCTCAGCGTGATATGATTTTGCGCTTAAAATCAGGGTTTCTACTTTTGCCGACTCTTGAGTCAGTGGCGTGGCGATTGCAGGCTGAAGGGTGCTAAAAAGCCAGCAAATGCTCAGTATTACCAGGAAAATTGATCGAAATAGAGACCGTTTTGTATTTAAATAGGGCATGGATGGTTACTATCCTGAATTGAACTTTAGACGTTCGTTATTCTTTCGTGTAGAAGGTAAAGTTTTGAGCAATTCCATCTTAAATTTGTTCTGGTTAATAAACCCTAACTTGTTATTGGACCAAACGATGAACGCGACCGAATTTACGACATTCGTCTTTGCTCTCCCTCGATACACAGCTTTCTAAGTAGAAATCTTCCTCAATATAGATAAAAGACGTGAACATGATACAAAAGATTCGATTGTTATATCGACTTTTTGTATAACATTTGCATAATTTGTCTGTACGGTAGACGGTAATATCAATATTACAGGGAGGATTATATGCTTAGAGCGGCTACTTAGGTTCCCCTAAGAAGTGGAATATTAAGTTTACTACTAGACTGAACGTGTTGGTAACCATCTTAATACCGAACAGTGATAAAATAAGAAAATACGGTATATATAGATTGTAAGAATTATATAGTACCTAGTATATTGGTAGTATTACAGTTTTCTAACTTGGTCTTTACTATCTATTAAGCCACATTTTTTCAAATACTATTTTCTAAGTACTATATCTTCTAAAAACTTTTCAAGAACAGTTCTGTATCATATTCCCCAAACGGGTATCTTTTTATGCGGAGGTATTTTAGAAGCCTTACGCTTTAGACTACTCCAGAAAATAATTATACGTATTTCATCAGCTTTTCTGGAATAGCTTGCGGCCATAACGTATAGTTTAACTTTTGGAATGGCCTTAGAAACTCTATATGTGCGATTTATTCATCATATAAGTGACCAGTCTTTAAACCTAGTAAACGGCTGTCGCTCTAGATCCAGCCTGTGAACCATCGACTAATGGCAACAGAGAATTCTTTATATTGGGGTCTACTAAAACGCTATTGTTTCAAATAAATTTATTAATGTCATTATAAATTATTGTAATGATTTATCTATTAGAAACCATTAGTTTTCGTACTATTGATTATGCATGGATTGCAAGTAATTTGTAACGAATTTTCGAACTATGGTTCGCTACAATTGTATTACTGATTTTTCAATAATTAATGTCGAATGTCTGATGCCAATTTTATGATAAGCTGTTATTATGTGAGTAATTGCTTCTCTGGCATTGCTAATTAGAAATTAAAGGATGTGGACTGTGCAGAATGATAATTTTTCCTCTGAAAATAGCTCTCTGATGGATTCAGAGCTAAAAGTATATGCACGGCTTATATGGCGTTGGCTTTGGCTAATTCTATTATGTACTGTGGCTGCTGGAATCGTAGCATATCTTGTAAGCCTTTATTCGCCGACGATTTACCAAGCTTCCTCAACTGTACTAATCAATGTACGTCGTGATTCTGGCGACACTGATATCTGGTCAAGTGAACGAACCGCTCGAACTTACTCTCAGCTAATGACTCGTAATACAACTTTGGAATCAGTTGCTGGTGAGGCTAACTTGGATCCAGATACGTTTAATGAGCAGATAACGAGCGTGAACGTTACGCCCGTGCGCGACACGCAACTTGTCAACGTTACGGTTGAAGGCATTGAACCGGGCGTTGTCGCATGGGTTGCAAATATGCTCCCCGAAGTATTTATTTCCGAGATACAGCAGGTTCAAACAGAGCGATATGCAGACTCAAAGGTCAGCTTGCAAGAACAGTTAGATGAACTGACTAATCAAATTGAGCGAACTCGCAATGAAATTGCTGCCTTTGGTAATTCCACTACAGGTCAAGAAGAGGTTGAACTAGGTCGCCTAAACAACTCGTTGACGCAATCAGAGAACAACTATGCTAAATTGCTGCAAAGTTTTGAGAATTTGCGCTTAGTCGAGGTACAGTCAACTGACAACATCTCACTTGTTGAACTGGCCAAAGTACCCGAATCGCCAATTCGACCACGTAAACTGGTCAATACACTGCTTGCGTCAATTGTTGGTGCTATGATGGCTTTGGGGGCTATATTTTTGATGGAGTATCTGGACGACAGAATTAAATCTCCACGTGAACTACTAGCTGTTGCGAACGCACCACTTCTGGGTGCCGTAACGCGTATTCCACAAGCTATTGCCGATAAGAGCGGGGCCACGAATACGAGTTCGCTAATTACTATACGCGAACCGCGTAACCCGATTTCAGAATCTTATCGTGGCATACGGACGAATCTGCAATTTGCTAACGTAGACAGCAGTATAAGATCTTTGATCGTTACGAGCGCAATTCCAAATGAAGGGAAAACAACAACGGCTGCTAATCTAGCCATTGTGATGGCGCAGTCTGGCATGAAGGTCGCTGTCGTTGATGCGGATCTACGTAAGCCAAGTCAGCATAAAATATTTGGTATCCCAGCAAAGACTGGCCTTATGAACGCACTGTTTAATGAAGGGGTATCGCCTTTGCGCTTTGCGGCTCAAGGATCGATTACAAACCTCTCTGTTATTCCGTGTGGAAAACGGCCACCGAACCCGTCTGAAATCATCGGTTCTCAGCGTATGCGTAATCTGGTCCAACAACTTCAACAAGAGGTTGATATCGTCATTTTTGATGCGCCGCCTTTGCTGGCCGTTACCGATGCTCAGATTTTATCTACACAGGTAGATGGTGTGTTACTGGTGGTAAAGCAGGGTACAGATCGTGGTGCTGCTGCACGTGCTGTTGAGTCATTACAACAAGTCAATGCTCGTCTTCTTGGCGTAGTAATGAATAACATGCGTAGAACAGCTTCAGACGAATATTACTACTATGAATATTACTACACAGAGAATGATGACGACAACGAAATTACGAATGAAGTAATCGAAACATTGCAAACACAACCTGTAGCGCACTACAAAGAAGCACAGCCTAATGGTGCTAATGGCTATGCCGCAGCCCCAAATGGATATGCAGTCCAAAATGGGCAACGTATTATCGGTATTCCTTCTCAAAATAGTTAGGATTTTAACGGAGTAAAACAATGCGGTCAGTATTATTTGTATGTAAAGCAAATCAATGTCGTTCTCCAGTGGCAGAGGCGATATTTAAACATTATATAAAAGAAGTTGACACAGGTTCATCGTGGATGATCCGTTCTGCTGGGACTTGGGCGTCAACAGGTCGCTCTGCCTACGGCAAGATGATGATGGTGGCAAAAGAGAAGCAGCTTGATTTGAGCAAGCATCGATCATCTCGCATCGATGACATCTTGCCTTTGTCTATCTTTAAACTGGTTCTGACTATGGAAGTTGGACAAAAAGAAGCGCTGCGTTTAGAGTTCCCAGAAATAGCAGATAGAGTATATACATTGAGCGAAATGACCGGCTTTGAGTATGATATTGATGATCCGGTTGGCAGGCCATCAAAAGAGCAGAGAGAGACACTTCTCGAAATTGAGCGAGTGATAGCCGATGGCTTTGGACGGATTGTTGAGTTAGCTTCGTAGAATTTTGTCGAGCGAATTCAGAAAATTGCCCAGTGCTTTATCTGGTGGGCTGCTCCAACCTTTCTGCGAGCTAGACTTATTTTATTGAGCAGATGCAAGCTTGCAATCGTTAGTAAAAGTAACTGAAGCTTGCAATGGAAGAATTCCTAATGTAGTTCTTGTTTCATAGCATTCGTATCAGGAATTTTATCCTCTCAAAATTGCGAACGACTAAGTTTGATAAAGAAGATAGAACAAAAAAAGGGCCGCTCATATGAGCGGCCCTTTTTTTGTTCTATCTTCTTAGACTATGCTTACTGATCCA
>JAUKWC010083158.1:0-29623 GCA_032356245.1 Endocladia muricata
GCTTGTCATTGCTGTCGTGTTGCTGTTGGCGTTTGTGGCTGTCGGGGAGGGTGTGTGTGGCATAGGTCGCCCATCGCGAGCTGCTGTGAAACTATGGTCGCAGTGCTGACAAGCGCGGTGTGTCATGCCGCACGGTCGACCGTCCCGTTGTCTCTCATGGTATCCACCTGCGGCTATCAGCAAGCCGGTCGACACCATGAGTCGTCTGCGTCATGTTTGCGATGCGTCCCTCGTGCAGCGGGATTCTCGCAGAGCGATGCGTCGCGTCTTTGTTTCCGCCGTGTTTGGGAGAGGCGCTCGCGTGTGCAAGCAACGCTTTGCTTGAGAGGACACAGTTGGCCTCGAATAGCGCTGTGCGTGAGGACAGTTCGATGTGCTGAGCGATATGACATGCAGCTTCCTATGCCTCCTTACCAAACGTTGGGTTGTGAAACGTGTGCCGCAATTGCCCGCAGTCTTGAGCCTGTTGAGTGCCTTCCTCGTTGCCGTTGTCGTCTCTTGCGCAGACATCGGCAAATGCCGTCAAATCAATGGCTTTAAGGTTTGTGAGATCCCGCACGACGTTCCGCCACTTCCTTTCGATGAGGGTGTACCCGTCGATAAGAATATCTCTCGCCCTAGCGACCTCCTCTTTGACGACCCACTCCCATCCCCACCCCATTCCCCATCTGTCGACACTGAACGCCAGCTTCGTCAACAAAGCGCCTTTCAAGCCACTATCCTCGGTGCCCCGTCTAGGTCCCACAGGCAGGCGATCGAGTTTTGTATGCTGCGCGCCGCGGACAGCTGGGCCTCGTCCATCCAGGTCACCGTGCGCGTCAACTTCTCCACCCTGGGAGGCGACCTCATCCTCGGAACGGCCCAGCCGTCGCGTAACTGGGTCATCAACGACTACATCTGTCCAGTCGCCCTTGCCGAAGCCATAGTTGGCGATAACCTCAATGAACGCCTATCGGGCACTGCGCAGTACGATATTCTCATGACCCTTAACACAGAGACCAATTGGCATGTCGGTCTCGATGCAGATCCGCCGACGGGGCAGTACGACCTCGTCACTGTCTGTCTGCATGAGATTTATCATGGACTCTTCATGTCTGGTGGAAACATTGGGGTGTCGGTCAACCAAGTAGACTTATCCTACTATGCCATCTTCCTCCGCGAATCTGTCACAGGCCGCTTCGACTCGTTCATGGCTAACCAGGACGGCTGCAACATCACCGCGTACACGGACAACCCGACCGATCTGGGCACCGTGCTCACAGGCAACAATCTCTGGTTTGTGTCCGAGTCGCAGCGCGTCGCTAAACTGTATGCTCCGCGCCCTTACACCATCGGCTCCTCGCTCTATCATCTCTCCGAGACGCTCTACGGCGCAGACTCGGACAACAACGACCTCATGACGCCTGCCATTGGCACTCGTTATGGACAGCACAACCCGGGGCCCATTGTCCTCGAGATGCAGCGCCTCGTGCTCGATATTGAGGGCCGCCGAGGAGCCGACGCATGTGAAATTGTGAATGCGCCAGAGATTGACGACACGCCCATCGAGCAGATCACCGGGGAGGGGGGGAACTCGGACCGAAGTAATTTCGGGAGTGGCGCAGGAGCGTTCAACTTGTGGATCTACGTTGGAGCAGGGGCAGGAGGGCTTGTGCTTATTATAGTCGCTATGTGCGTCGCGTGGTTTGCGGGCATATGCGGGACGAAGAAGAAGCAGGACGGTGGGGCGGTTAAGCGGCATGTGGCCGCGAAAATAGACTTTGTGAACGGCGGGAATGCGGGGGGTATTGTTTGAGCATGCAAGCTTGGGGCAGGGGTGTGCGGAAGAATTCGCACATGGTTGGCTGATTCGGAACCTTCAGGAGGCTGGACAGTGAAGGGGTCTGGAATGGGCGAGTGTTGTTCAATTTCGCGGACTCATCGAGCGCATCGGCGGGATGTAAAGCATCGACAAGGTGTATTACATTGACGCAGAAACTTGAGTCCCGCACCAAAAAAAACAGCAATTGGAGCAATGAGCAGTTTCCACGACATCTCGCGGATGCGTGGGAGTCCCCCTGATGATATTTCGATCGTGCGGCCCACTTCCGAATCCCATGCGTCGTGTACGTGCGTACTGGGAGCGGAATGCTCTTGGTCAAATCTTGCAGTTCTGTGGCCTCAAGCCGCAATGAAGGAGCGAACCACACCGCACGCATTCAGAGGACGATCCTGTGGAGGTGGTGTGTTGAACAAGATGCTCTACACATACCTTCCTCCGTCCTCAGCCTTGGTAGTTTGCTTGGCGCATGAATGCGACACTGATGCCGTTTTTTGGGACTGGTGACGTGCCTGAGTGGGACAGGCCATCGAACTGCACCCTGCACTCGCACTGTAAATGTATAGGGAGACTTTGGGACTCAGTTTTCTCTATTTCTCTATTTTTGAAGTAGTGGCAAGGATGTATATATCAAATATAGTCTGCTAGAATTACTGCAATGGTTTTATGAAGGGATCGTAGTCTATTAGTTGTTGGAAAGTGTGAAAAAGGCTTCGTTGGATAAGCGGCGTTTTTACTTTGCTCCGACAGTTGACCTGAAGCAACACACCTTGCTCCTAAAGACTGCTGTACGGAGAGAGGTCTGGATGTTCACATTCGAATCGCAAAGGTTTTTAGCATGTAAAGAAGCTTACCATTGTACTCATTAGGTTTTACATGTTCCAAGTTCAGCCACATTAGTCTCTGACCTGCACACTACCTTGCGGTGGTAAGAGATCTCTATGACACTATGGATCATCGCTCGGGCCGTGTGATGTCTTCATTTCGCAGAACTTCTGTCTGTAATGTTACCGACGTTAGGGTTTGTGAAACACGAAAATGCATGCACTCCCGCCGCCGTGTGTTTGTGGCCCTCCTCAAGCAACCATGCGTAGTCCTAACCGGTGCCGGCTTGCGAGCACCCGTTACAAAGCAGACCCTCACGTCCACTGACAAGCTCTCGACAAACATTAGTACTTGTTTTTCTCCCGCTGCCACCAGCGCAAAAATTTTGAGCGATTTACCCAGCACCTGGCTCCCCATGAGCGGGCAGCAGATGGAAATCGAGGGGCGAAAGCATTTAAAAGCGCACACTGTGATTCGGACTCTCTCAACTCCGACTCGTTCCCGACTTCACAGAGCCAAATATCAAGCAGCTATCCAACTATTCTTCGTGTCTCAACTGCTTTGGACACAACTATCTCAACTCTTTGCTTCTTGTCTCTCGCCTTTTTTTTTCGTAACATCATGACTGATATTGCCTGGAATTGCGCCAAGTGGGCTGACTGCAGCTGCGCCGAGTCCGGCTCTTGCGGCTGCGGGGAGACGTGCGGTTGTGGCACGGTGAGCGTAGCTGATGTGCAGAAGGCCATGGAAACCGAATGTCCCCTTTCAGATTGTTCATGCGGAATTGCATGCAAGTGTGGCAAGGGAAATTGCAACATGTACGTATAAAGTGGTTGGATGAACGGGTATTATTGCGCTACGAGATTTAGATGACCCAGTGGATTTACTGACACAGTTGTTTGTATCTATGCTTGTCTTTTCATGTGGATGTTCTCGTACAGGGGTGGAACCACGGAAAAGACGCCCGCGGAGTGGGTCGAGTCTGTGAAGATTCGCACCGCAGAGAGTGTGTCTGGTGGAGAAGAGTAGAGAATTTGGAGACATAGAGATCGTATCAAATGCGAACCAAGCATGTCAGAATGGCTCTTTTGTGGAAGGCTTGACCCTTGAAGCTGACCACAATACTGTTTGCAGTCTCTCCGGTAGTGGTGATTTTCGTGCTTTGGAGGAAGTACTTGTTAGCTTGCTCAAAGCAACAGATTGAATAGAGTGTCACATTGTTAATGGATGTGTCTTTTGCTGCATGTAGCGACGAATAGTCGTCTGATTGATAGAGCGCAGTGAGGTTAAGAAGAGTGTAGAACAAAATTAAAGAAAGATGCAGATTTGAAGTGACTACACTCACTCAAAACAAATACGCAACTTTCCAGTCATACCAAGAATCGATATCGACATCTCCACCAGGGATACCTACATGCCATCTGAACCGGGCCCCAGTTGCTCCTTCCTTCCCGCAAGGACTTCGAAAATAAGTGCAAGTCTACGTGAGGGCAGTGCTATGCAGTAGGCATCTGTATGAAACTTTGAGACGTATTTCGAAAACCACAGACAGATTAACACCAATACCAGAGCAGGTTTCTTCATCATTGCACAGCAGTCCAAGAAACGTCTGGATCACCAGGACCGGTGTCCACTCTCACACATGCCGTCCGCGGCAAAGCAGAGTGCTGCTCAACCTAAACCAGTCGTCCGACGCTTCCTACTTTCACGTTCCGATGCTCATACTGCATGCTCATTTGTCACAATTGTCATCGAACTCGCCCTACGATCCGGCGATTCGCGTGCTCACGCTCTCATGTTCCCACCTACGGAATAGTTCTACGGGCCACACAGCTTGGGACTTTCGACCACTCTCCGCCACAAGGACGCACTCATGTGCAACTCAATCTCACCTGGTCGGTTGCGATCTCGAGCTTGACTGCACTTTTCACACATGGATATCCTGTTTGCTCAGGCAACGCATGGGATATCGTGAGAACACCCGTATGTGAATTTGCACTCATGTTTGAGACTCTGTAGTCCAGAAATGGAAAAAAGAATGTATGAGTACTGCTGACGATAGTTAGCCCGGAACTCTAAAGATCATGATCAACAATAGGGTAACAAGCGTCTGATGCTTCCGACTTTTCCAACAGGTAAATGCCTCAGACAAAGGCATTCATTGGTGCTCTACATGAATTTTGCGTGGCTGGTCAGCATGTAATCCTATCGACACCAGGTGTCCTTTTGGTGGGCACCTGTGATACTATGCTGTCATACAGAGGCAAGAAAGGCACCGGGCAAATAGCAAATGCAGAATGCCCACTAAACACTGTAATGACGCGAAAAGAACTCGATGCTTGCTGCAAACGCGTTTCTGCTGGTACATTTTACACATTCGTCTGCGAGACTTCGTTGCACACCACTACCCGATGAACGAACCTTCATTGCAGGCTGATAACAGTAGAAATAGGCACACGGCGTCATAGAGACCTTACGCAAACATAATTCTGCTCTGATCCTTCAGAAATTCTGCAATACGTATTACGAGTAAAATATAAAGCAGCATTCTGCAATTACGTCATGCGACTATTTGCAGAAGAGTGAGTAGTGAGTAGTTAGTGACTACTCATGCGCGATAAATGTGAAAAAGTAGAGGACAGCTCACTAAAATATCGCTCCAGAAGGGAATTAAGGTCCCACGCGTTTGTAGTGATTCCATGCCGTAGCGTAATTTCGTATTCTAAAGTTCTGTAACGACGATTCTGCAGTGCAATTTCTGTATTGCTGTTGTAAGTTTCGATAATTCATTTCACATTCTCTTAAGCGTAATCCCACAAATGAGGTATGTTTTCATATACTTTCATGAAATTCTTTTCCAGCCCCCTTATCCTTGACCCCCGGGCCCATGATCCTTTAAAAAAAAAACGCAATTACAAACCCTCCTCCAATACCAGCAAAATAAACTCTCCTTGCGGGCTGATGTCAGCAGAAAAATATACCCTGCACAATCAGATGTTTTCTTGTGTAATTCGCAGGTACTTTCTAATCCCCTTACAGTATCGCCACCCTCTCTACTGTCCATTGGACATTTGACCTGATATGAGGTCGACTTTCGAGGAAATAGGAAAGGGTCAGGAGATGCCCACTTTCGCTTTTGTTGGTATCTACTTCAAGATCGTGGAGTACTCTATCCGGGCAGAGTGGAGCTGTAAAAAAACTCAGCGGCCTTTTTGCACAGTCAGAGTTTGAGTGCAATGGGGTCTACTACCCTTTGTTTTGATACCATCGAGGGGGGTGAGATAAATTACACGTACAACAACTAGCATATTCATCATACGTATTATATAATTTACATGCTTTCTGAACGGTCAGTTGGCCTCATATGAGGCCAAGCTTGACCTCATATGAAACAAAATCCAACGTTCAATAAACACTGACTCTTTTCAAAGCCCCTAATTCCCCATTACCACTGCAGTGTCCCAAAACAACTAGCTAGCATAGGAGGAAAGGGCACACGACATTTCGTGGGCTCAGAAATCGCAAGGCTTGGTGGTTGTGTGCTGTCACTACGAATGCGTAAATTCCAATGCTCGGCACGTTGACTGCGTCGACTTCAGTCGCCTTCTCAAAACTCAGATCCGGCGAATGGTCCTTGAAAGGCTCACAAAAGCTGCTGTGCGATATGTAATGGGGCAAATGAATACAGCGTTTAATGCAAACAGGCAGTTTTGATGCCTTTGCTCTAGTCAGAGACAACGGTACATAATTTGTGCAGTACGTCACCTCTTGCCTTGTTGTTTCCGTCGAGAAATGACATCACAACTACGATATGGCTGCAAACAAGTCACGATATGCTTGGGGCTTTTAGATTAAATGTCACCATTGGTCGTACAGTACGAACTACATCGACCCTGCTGTTCAAGGCCTGACTGATATACTCTGTGCTTGTAGGTTGGAACGACATTGCTGGCAAGAATAGATTCGAGCAGTTCTCACGGAGCCTCAATCACTGATTCCCGCTTGAAACAGAAAGATCCCGAGCTGTGTTGTGCCAAGTGATACTGGTTTTCTAGAACTCTCTTCATACATATCGAAGACTTGATGTACCGCTAGCTCTAGTGATTTGAAGATGTGCGATTAGTAGCGATCTTCAAGTTTTGTAGAGGCACGCAGATACTGATTAGTTCGGGCGGGCGGAAGGCTAGCTAAAAAGATACGGTGATGTCACGAAGTTTGACTACTTGTGCGCTGGTTAGTCGACATGTGTAGACGTGTAGAGTCAGAGATGAATCAAGCTGGTCTCCTCACCAAGCCAAGTGAGGAATCCCTCGAGGCCAGCCATTGGCTTTCTTGGCACGAAACACAGGGAAACATGCCCCTCAGACTAAACGTTACTAAAATTCATGATCTATTTACAAAAGCGGTGCCACTAGAAACATCATTGCTGCATAGTTTGGAAACTGCCAATTGGGTAGACTGAAGTGCAGGGAGCATTGACCGACCTTGACCTGCGAGGACTCAAAGGATGACAGGTATTCCCGATTCATCTCTTTCTGTTCACACCATTGTTTAAGATCATGTCAAGCTCTGTTTCCTCCTCCGCCACAATAAACGCTCTCGCCGTCGTCTTATTTGTGGCAATTGGAGTCTGAGATTTCCCTCTACAGCATAAAACGTGAACGGACATCTCGAATCGGCCACGCCTCGCTTCCGAAACGGCATCCCTGTTTTCTGCTGTATACATCCGAAGGTTTCAGGCGCGACAACTCATTACCTATGTCTCAAGAGTATATTCCGACAGGATATTCGGTTCTTACTCCCTATCTTTGCTGCAAGAATGCCTCGCGGGCCATCACATTCTATTGTAACGCATTAGGGGCACGCCAAGATGGACAAAGGTGGTTGGACCCGTCGGGCAAGGTCGGGCACGCAGAGCTATCGTTTGCAGGTCAAAAGTTCTTCATATCTGATCCTTATCCTGAGATTGGCGCCGTTCCGCCTAATGGGACTTCAGGGGCTCCCCAAAAGCTTTGCTTATATGTTCCAAACCTTCAGTCTTGTATCGAAAATTGCATTCGTTACGGAGCTACCATCATCCAGCCTATTAAGGAACAAAGAGGACTAGGAACACGGTCAGCTCGGATCCTTGACCCATCTGGGCATGTTTGGATCATATCATCAAAAATCATTTCTCGGTCAGGGAGGGAGACGAAAGGGACTCAGAGAGAATTCTCAAAACGCGGAAGGTTTTGAAATCCAGGCGACCTTCAAAGGCTTCACGAATATCCTTGTCGAATAGACGTTCAACATTGACGCTTTTTGGTTGGTGAAGCTCAAATGGCAGTTGTGCTCCCTCCTCGATAACCTCGTGTGGTCAACGGTTGGGAGAAACAAATATGTGTGCTGCTTTCACGCAAGCATCGTCTCCTTCTGGTGATGTCATGCGAGACCCTCACTGTTGGTATCGCACGCTTGCTCGTGCATTGTTCCATGTTTATTGACATTCTTTAGAGATTGTATGTTTGTCGTAATGCTTCAAAGATTTAGTTTGTCGTCGGGAATTCAAAAGTTCTACGTTTGCAGTTGTTGGATCATGGCCAGCCGAATGCTACCTCCGAATTTTTTGGAGCCAATGGAGTCTAATCAAAAAGAAAGCCGTCCTGGATGTTTTGTTTCAGTATTAGATGACATTCGAATATCCAACGTAATGTTGTTTCTCTGAACGTTGTTCTTCGTGGGAGTAAAACTGATTCGTGTGAACAGCGCTTTCTGTATACATGATAGCCGACAAGAGACAGTTTCTTCTCCCATAAATTGAAGAGACCTGGAAACTCTTTGATTCGAATTGAATCGAGTGGCAAGCAGGTGTTTCTCTGATGACACCAGCCCTTTCAAGTATGGCCGAGAAATATCCAAATATATCTCCACATCGTCGACCAGTATCTAAACCATGAAGCTGCTGTACAGTCGACGCAATTTGGCATTAAAAATGTATTATTATCAATTTTCTAATGTGTTACGTGGGACTTGATGGCAGTTGTCAAGCCTGAACTTCTTACCGTTTTATCCACTGAACTTGCCAAGTGCTCTGTGTCCACAAACCATCGACTCTTGTAGTAGTATATGGTCTTATAAGACCGCAAACTACCGAATCATCTATGTCTTCTTGTCTACATTTCACGTATGTCACATGTTCTCCCTCCTGAACGAAGATGGGTCAGAAACAAATTCAGTCAAAAACAGGCTTGGGCATTCTCCGGCATTGTAGAACGCTGCGGTTAATAGGAAGGATTCCATATATCCCAGGCAGGTTCCTTGTTTTAGATATATCGCAAACAAGAACTCGGTATCTGTCACCAAACTTCGCGGACATGCAAGCGCAATTGGACAAGGCATTGCGAAAATTTCTACCTTCTGTCACCGTACACACACACACATAGACATTAACGTTCTCGAATTCATCTGATAGTGCACAAAACATCACTATTCCATTTCTATTCGAACTAGATATTCTAGGTTAAATAAAAATGGAACAGTTCTCGACTCTGACAAAGGGAAAAAGCATGTGTTGCATAGCGTGCAATTGTGAATAGAATCCCGGTTGTAGAGCTTCGACTAAAAACTCGGAAGATGTAATATCAAGTTCCACAGCATTCCTTTCCTCTGCCTCTTTTTTGGTGGTTAAACGGAGTGAGTTGAATCCTGTTTATTGTAGGACATGATAAGAAAAGATGAATCGATAATGCTGGTTCGATTCGCGTCGCCATTTTGGAAATCGTTTCGGCGCAATTTTCGGAGGCGTGAAGATCCTCTTCGAATCTCAATCTACAATTAATCGTTGGGTACAGCACCATCTAGTATTTCTTGCGGCACCAACTTTTTTGTAGGAGGCATTATTCGGAAAGAAGCTGGCTCGTAGCACGCTTAGAACGCAAGGTGCTCAACATATAACTGCATTCTTTCGTAACCTCGGCTCCCTTTCCTCATTTTGGATCCGGTTCTTCCAGAGAATTACCTTCCTGGTATCGCATACGCAGTGAAAATGAAAACTGGAAACGTTCAGGACACCGCATTTTGGTTTGCTATGTTCATAACAGGAGTCATCTGTGTTCTCCTACTTTTTCTTGTGTGGTCCCTTTACAAATTGAATCACCGATGCTCCAAAAATGGCCAGGAACCAAACTTTATCGGTGTTAGACAAAATACCACACTGCCTAGGAAACCATCTCCAGTATCTATGCAGCCATGTAAGACAAAGTATCTAAAGTGGCTCGTGTTTGTAACCTGCGCCTCTGAACTTTTTCACGTTGTCACCAACAACCCAGAATTTGTGCAGTACAAACATTCTATGCCAGTGCTGCACGCCATTGGAACATCCAGTGCATCAAGAGCGTCAAGTTTACTCATAGCTGTCAGTCTGTTGGCGTGCCGTGTAGGGGTCCCATTGATTGTACGCTTGGTGCACCGCTTACGGAAATCACTTTCATCTCTGTATTCGTGTGCAAATCTTGACGATAAGAAAGTAATCGACATCGCGAGTCTGGAAGATTGCCGTGCCGAGAACAAGAATCGCGGACCTTCGGGCTACTTTCTAAACAACAGTGAATCTTGTGAAGAAGTGAAACTCACATTTGGTACTGACAAGCCAGAGGTTTATTTGAAAATGGTCACCAGGGATCCAATCGAGGGGCCTCACTGGTATCCAAAAAGAAGAGAAGTGTCGCAGGATTTTCTCTTCGCCTCCCACCCACACTTACTTGTCAGGTGATACTTTTAGCGTGTTCTAAAGAGGCTATGGAATCAAAGGAGTAACATCCTCAACACTTGGTCGTTGGCTAGCGACCTAATCAGGAAAACGTACGGTAATGCTTTGCTCGCGGAGAATGAAGTATGATTGATTTTACAGTGAGTACGAGAGAGAGTCTCTCGCGCTATTTGTAAGATCTTGAATCCCGATATATCGAATCGTTCATCGTTCTCACACAAATGAAGAATCTACAATCGTCAACACTGCTTTTACCCATACCATGTAAGTATTCTGCTGATAGCAAGAACAATCTTGTTTTGTTTCGAGAAGCACAAGATGCCTAGACCCAGCGATACTCAAGGCCTTTCGAGTTCACAAGTTGATGGCAGAAACTGCAGTGATAGTCATATTATTAAATGAGCCCAAATCTTGCCAACTAGGACTACAGTTCGTCTCATGTCCGAGCATATGCGCTAAGAAAACCATTCTGGACCGCCAAATATAGAAAGGTGTCAGAAGAGGCAACCTCATTTCCAACTTGTAGTACCGCAACACAATCATCTATACGATACAATGGAAAACACCAACACAAAGTTGTACTCCTCGTGTCTGACCTAATCCGCCTGTCTTGTCTATTATCCTTTGCTGTAAAACATAGCTACAGTTGGCAGCTTTGCCGAAATGCTGTGCCCACATATGCTCGGCTCCGTTCCATCTCACCAATGCGAACGTGGTCAATTTGGAGCACAGTAGCAGCATATCTGAATCAACAACCAAGAATCGCATTCTGTACAGAGACGTGTTGACCTACATCCCAAATTAGAAGTGCGAACCTACGAAGGCAAATTAGAACGATGGGTCGGATCTTTGAGTATAGAAAAATTTATGAAGACGCAATCGTCATGAAGGTGGAGGGATGCATGGTCGTCAATGGAAATTGTTTTGACTTCGCACTCATCCCGGCTGGGGAAAACAATCATTTCTGCATCACAATATTCCGCAAGTTTCTTCTACGTCTTGGCCACCAGGGTGTCGTTCGAACATTCATCTGCAGCTTATGAGACACAGCTTATCTTGAAGGAGCCGTTTTTCCTATAGTGTCTTGCCTGTAGCCATAAAACCAAGGCGAAAAGTCAGAGCGTAAGGTCAGCGCCATCTTGTTTCGTATGGCTTTGCTTTGTTATCTGCTTTCAGTGGTAGTGCTGCTGCTCTTTTCTACCCTCTCGAGTTGTGAGAGGATTGAATGGAAACTCAACTTTGGGGGTGAACCCACTGCTGGATTTTCACCGGAGGGGGTGTTTGTTAAACTTGCGGACACAATACCGAAAATGCGTTTTCACGGCAACATGAAAGGCAGTGGGAAAGACCTTGCGGTCTTCAAAACTCAAAGATTCGCTCGGGAGGAAGACCTGGTGTTTACGATTCCTGTTCCTGATGGCGTATACGACGTTACGCTGATGTTTGCAGAGACTTGGAAAGGAGCTTACGAAGTTGGAAAACGAGTTTTCGATGTAAGTTACTCGCCTCCGTCTTTTATGCTAGCTTTTCGTTTCGAAGTATCAATGCAAATTGCTCAGAATTTGTGTGGTTCTGACAATATGGTGTTTGGGTTGGTGCTCCCATCTTTGTTGACGTGTAGGTATACCTTGGATCAAAACCCGGCGGAATCGTCAGAGTGATTGATCAGCTTGATGCTTTTGCCAAGGTCGGCGCGGAAAAGCCTTTACGTCGAACTTTCCACGCGATAGCGACTCAAGGCGGGCTCGCCCTGGCTTTGCGACCGATAAGACAGAATGCCCAAATTGCCGGAATGATTATCGATGGTTTTTCATATTCACCCTCGCTTATGCAGGAAATTCCTTTCGTGGAAGCTGAACTTGGTGAGACCCCGGACTTTGGACCGCTCTATGGTATTGAAAGGCAACCTCAGTCTGATCCAGATCTATTGTACAATCCTCTACAAAACCCGAAATTACTCGGAGGAATGAAGGCTGCTGCAGCTATCGCTAAGTCCCAAGGTTCAATCGGGAGTGGAACCCTCGACCGCAACGTCAATTCGCAGCCCTCCGTCTCTTCACATTTCGAGCACAATATGGCACCTGTATCTCGGTACGGTGCGCCTTCAGCAGGGAATCTGCCAGCCTTCCAAAGGTTCCAGAATGGTGCGTCAGGAGGAGGAGCATCTATGTTGCATTACAATTACATGGGCGTGTCTACAAGTGGGCCTGAAAGTGCAATACAAACTGACAATTCACCACACTTTCGACGTAAACTAGCTTCTCACGATGATGGCTCCAGAGATGGTACGCAAATACAGAACCTAAGCCCCGGACAGCCAAACGCATGGGGTTCGCAACAGCAACTTCACGTGCAAGACCCTGGAATCCCAAATGACCTACCTAGCAGTGAGCCACCCTCGCCATACGGTGCCAGTGGAACTCAATGGCAACCACAAGAGGACCAAAGAGCACAGGCAGACAGCAGTAATATGCATTTGACACAGGATTTTGATCAAACATCTCTACAGGCAACGACACATGGCTTGGCTGATACCAGGGCTCCTGACGGCGGTGGAGACATCAATTATAACGCGATGCAGCCAGCTTTTCAAGCACAATCAGGTGTTGTGAACGATAACCTCGCCCCCATAACAACGCACGATGTAAGTGCTCGCAACGATCAAACTGAGTACAATCCTGCCACACAAGGCGGCAACATACACGATACCTCTCCTCTACGGCAGAGTTCTGCAGCTGCCCCATCTGATTTTGGGCAAAAGGCAATCGGGCCTGGAATTTCATACAAGAGAAGTGATGGAGATGAGAGTAGCAGCTTTGACTCTACTAAGGTACCAGGTTCTGTTATAGGCGATTCTCAGTCACATTCTTTTTCAGCACCAGGCTCAGCTGCACACGATGGTACTTCACCTCACTTTGGTCGAACGAACGTATACCAAGGGCCAGAAGGCGGCTCCGCTATGGCGTCAAGTAGGGGTCGTTCTGATATTCTACCTCAGGAGGGTGAGGGGCCTACACATAGATTCACGGCTCCAAATGTCCCTGTAGAGGACGGCGATGCCGTGATCAACAAGGATGTAGCCGGCACGTCGGGTTTTCACGTCGCGAATGGCATTACCCAAGCAAAATCAACTGCACGCATTCCAGGCTGGGACAACGGGCCAGTACCGTACAACGCACCGAAAGAAGATATTGGCCGTCTTGAAGCAAATGTACCAGATCCAAATGCCTCGCAATTCATGGCAACCACTCAAAATGCTCCTCAGATTCACTACTCTGGAACAGATGAGAGTTCGTCGTCTGGAAGCAGCATAGGACAGGGACATGAAATAGGTTTGACTGAACAGATGCATGGGTACGACGACAGACCTTTTCGCGGAGCAACGCCACCACATCCGGGATTGCGCCAAGCTGCCACCCAGTTTCAGCCCGCTGGCCAATTTCATGGACAAGTTTCTTCCCATTACACTGAGCTCCCGCATAGCACGCTTGATGCAAGTTCAAATCGAGAGGATGGCACCTTACCTCCCCAAGAGGATCATGGAGCAAGCGGCAATTCTCCGTTTGGCGCACACGAAGTTCCTGCCTCCAACAACCCCCCATCAAACTCGAATGGTATGCTGCTGCAAGATACATCTACATCACTCCGCAAACACACTACCGAAAGCCCAATGACACATGCCGATGCTCCATCTCGCCAGCCCGTGGACGTGCATAGTCAATTCAGTGGCGGCGCTGGCATACAAGGACAAGACGAAGGCACATCAACAGGCCCACCTTTCACATCACCTCCATGGCAACCAGACGGCCCCACCCCCAACCACATAACCCCGAGTGATCCTCAGCTGGGAATGCCCGGTACGCCTCCGTCCCACATGACCATGCTGCCAGCTCCAGCTGCTCTGGAAACCTCGGCAGAGCGCCTGGAAAACCCGTCCCTCCGCATGGCATCTACAAAAGATGAGCCGCTTATGTATGGCGCGTTTAGCACCAGAGCCGGCACAGTCGAAGCTGGCACGATTGCGCACGCCACCTCTCGCACCGCTACCACCATGCATACCGCATCCACCCAAGAAGGGCACACAACACCTCGCAAAGACGACACTATGGACCTTCGCGTAGCAAAACTAGTGCGGACTGCCATGCCCCACCATGCCCCCCTGGCTCACGGCCCTCTGAACATACCTCCAGTCGGCCGCACCATACGCGGTGGCACAACTCCAAGACACGGTGAGACGACCTCTACACAGACCCATGCACGGATGCGTGAGCGCCTCGATTACACGTCGCGGCCGACACGGCCGATACACACTCCTGCGGCAAGACTGGAGCCTGGGGCAACGGACATCCCGCCGCCGCCCTCTACCCCTGAACTGCGGACACGGGCGCATGTGTTGGTAGGCGAAGGCGGGGAGATGGAGATGGGGGGATATGCACCGCAACCGCCCGGGATCCTGCGGGGCGCTCTGGCCGGGGTGTGCGTGGACAACTCCACGCACTGTAGCTGTGGGCTGACAAGGGCACAGGGGGAGATGTGCCTGTATGTGATCAACGAGCGGGCGGAGCCGATGATCTGCGAGCGGCGCGAGTGCGGCGGGCGGGTGCTGTGCGCGTGTGCGCGGGGGGCAGGGAGACTGTGCAGGAAGGAGACGGTGAGCAGTGTATTGGTGCAGGTAGGGGGGGGAGGCGGTGTGGTGTTGTGCAGGCGGGAGGAGACGGAGGAAGGGGTGGGAGTTGTTGTTCCGGTGATTTGATGGAGTGGGTGTAGTGCAGGGTTTGTCAGTTTTTGAATTGGGGAGGCAGTGTACCTCAAAAAAAGGTTGTTGTTTTGTAGATGGTTGAAAACAGAAAATCGGTTTTGGTTGGGGGGAGGCCGAAAAGTTGTTGCTCTTCTCGGCCACCAATGCATTTGTGCCTTTCCGCAAACCTCATGCCTATCCTTGCTGCCTCTTGCGTGTCAACCCTCAACCCTTTGGTTTTCGGCTTATGACAGTACACTACTGTCGTGTACGCTACTGTACAGCACAGCACAGTATGTCATGCCACGTAAGGCTCTCCACATACTCTGCCTGTACAGATCCGCATCTCCTCGACACCTCCCCGAACCCCCGGTCCACATCCGCCCATCACTACCTCTCCACCTGCTCTTTCTGCCGTCGTGCGTGCGAGGCCTCTCCACTAGTCTATTCCCCTCTACCCCCTCCTCCCGGGATGTAGTATTCACAGCTACTACGCGCTCGTTTCTGCGCGCGCATGCTCTTCAGCGATTACGTGCCCTGCACGCCATGACCTGCACAAAAGCATGACCTGCATACTGCGAGTCCGTTGACCTGCGCGTCGGCACAGATGGCAATATTGTACACAGTTGATAGTGCACGCTTTTGTGCATTTTTGTGATCACTGACGAGCACGGTGCGCCCGAGCTCTCTACGCTTCCCACACATTCCCCTGCGCCTGGACTAAAGTACAGTCGGCACGCATTGTGTTTTGGCCGCTTGTCGTATCTTTTTTTTACACGCTGCCGCACGTTCAACTCGGCCCCCACCTCATGAGTGCTGCTACTGCTCTGCGGTCCGGCGCAGCCGGGGCTGCACGCGTCGCCGTGCCGTCCGTGCGTGGGCCGGACGAGCCGAGCACGGGCTTTATTGCTGCGCTTATAGAAGAGGACGACCGCACCGAGGAATTGGGCGTCATGGAAGGCGACGTGCTGCAGATTCCATTGAAGTGCGAGGGTTATACTGTTGCGCCCGTAACAGCATTTCAGGATGGGGTAGGTACAGACGGGAACTGGACGTATCCGCGGTTATTCGGGAATGTGGTGCTTACGCCGGAAGAGGATGCGGGAGAAGGTGGGGTGGGTCACGGAGTTGGTAATGGCGTCGGCAATGGAGTAGGAAACGGGGAGAGTAACGGGGTGCACCGAAAACGGATAGTGGTGGAGGGGCTCGTCTCGGAGGACATGAATCCGTTTGCGTATGAGCTTGGAAGTGGGGGGGAATACGGGGAGTTTTTGTCGCATGATGAAGGGACTGGGGAGGTGACGTTGCGGGTAGAGCTAAGAGTTGATATCGAGGAAGAAGGGCCAGGGGTCTACATGCTCGACGAAGTGACCGGGAAGATGGGCAAGGATTCGCCGTTGATGAAGGAGGCATGGAAAAAGCATGAAGAGGATCCTCGCCCTGAAGGCGTTATGTACTGCGATGACCTTGTGCCGAAAGAGCTTGTACACCGTCTCAAACAACAGATCGAACAGCTTGGGCAGAACGAACCGGTGGACTGGCACCCGGGGTCATATGACTGCGTGCGTGACCTGGTGCACCCATCGTTGTACCCGTTTGTCAAGGGCGAGTCGCCCCTGACGCCCGAGGGCAAGGCGCTGCTGGAACACGTCGAGCGCGAGCGCCTCGCCATGCGAGAGCGCGTTGCAGAGCAAGCGTTAGCACAGTATCCGTATAGAGTCGAAGAGAATTCCGACCGACACCTGCTCAAAGACCGATGGGGGAGGGTATATGAGGAATCGATCTACCAGTGGTTACCCGCTGTGTTCACGACGTCGGCTAGCGGAAAGGTAACCATTGATAGCTATATCAATAACCTGGACCGCAGCAAGTACTACGATCTGTACTTATCTTTAGCAGAGCTGTTCGAGCATTTTTTGCCGCTGTTTGAGCAGGTGTACGCATATGCCCAGGAGATCAAGCCAGTGACTGGACGCGAACTTGTGGATATTCCAGACCCGTTCAAATCGGAGTGGTACAAACCAGATGTCGCAAAGGCCACGCTTAAGGGCAAGTCTTTGCGTGTCATCACTAAGATTGTCGACTACTCGCTGGTTGACGAGTCGGCACATGTCGATGGTGCCTTCCATGTTGAGGGCATGAGCTCGGAGCATATTGTTGCCACCGGCTCGTACACACTCTCACGCGACGCGGGAGTTGAGGGCGGCGACCTGGAATTCCGGCGACCGTTTCTCGAGGTGGAAGGACTTTACGTGCTCTTCCACGTCAAGCAATGTCGGCACTGGAAGACAAACTCTATTGTGGACGAGGGAATCCGGCCATTGGGGAAGGTAGCTACGCCGGAAGGGCGTATGGTGGTGTTCCCAAATTCTCACATTCACAAGTTGAGGCGTATCGCGTGTCGGTCGGGGGCGAAGGATTGTCACCGAATGGTGATCGTATTCTGGCTCATTGATCCCGATGCAGACGTGATTGCTAGCGCGCATGTTCCGGCACAGCAGGACACAACTATGACGAGAGAGCGAGCGATGGAGCACCGGCTGGTGCTGATGCAGGAGCGGAGCAAGTTCAAGAGCAAGTTTAATACAGAGAGGAAGATTCAACTTTGTGAGCACTGAGCTTCGTTACGGGGCAATGGGTAAGGGTAAGGGTGATGTCAGCGTTGCAGAGCAGAATACATTGGCTCGTGTTTGTACGCACTCAGCTTTGTTTGTCCACTCGTCACGAAGAAATTCACACCAGGTTTGACAAGAGAACATCGCTTGCTAGCACGTGAGCCGCAAGGCGGGGTTTGAAGAGCAATTGTTCTCGAGGAATGCTCGTGGAGGTACAGAGGTAGATACGAACTTGACTGGGAACCTAGTGGCGTTGCATATGAATGATATTGTTCAGCACTGAACTGTCCAGGTAAAAATGCCCCAGCGGGCCAGATGGCGTTGGATCACATGGCACGTGATTTGCGCGCTTAATCTCAAAGGTTTTTCCTTTCTCCACAAATGCAAAGTTCGTACCGTCATGAGTACCTATGTGCCTTGAAATACCACATCTTCCACAGTCTGTCGAGCGCCCTCTATGCCCTGCACATGTCATGTGTATTGTAGTTTACTTTCGCACTATGCTATGCTTGCATATCGTCTGCGTATGCTTTGTTATTCCTACAAGTGGTGGCGCGTGCCAACCGGCGCCGCTCAAAAATTGAATCTACACGCCCTTCACGACAGTATTGTCGCCTCTTGTCCACCCTCCCCAAGCACCTTCTCAATTTAAAAGTAATCGGGCTTTTCTCTTGTTGATTTAAACGTTTGCTTCTAATGCTGTCACCTTACACAGGGCAATCCGCTTGTTTCTCTCAACCCACGTATGTCTATTAGTGATTGTCATGAGGACGAGGGTGGAAGATCCCGGAAGACTATTTTAGGAGCTTCGCTATGACTGAAGCGGTACCAGGTTTGGGGGTTCCAATAGGAGAGAGACTGAGAATCGGTAGAATTGAAAGGCACTACAGGTCAATTCGTTTTGCGATGTATTTAGCTTCAATCAACTAAAAAGACAAGGTCAAGTGACGTCGAAACCCACGAGGTGAGCAGATTGTGCGACTGCAAGACACATTAAGTTGGAATTAACCGACATGCGTTTTTGATCGATTGTTACTCAACCCAACATTCTGCGCTCTTTCTCCGGGCATCATCTCTTGCGCCCATGTAAAATTTGCTGTGACTTTACAAAGTGACGGGGCAGTTATACAGTGCAGGTATTGACGGCTACCGCAGTGACATATAAAGCGAGTCTTGAGGCGGGGTATGAGTGGGTGGTCCAGACGCGTTTAAAGCGCCAGGTAGCCCGGAGAGACTGACATTGATCACTGCTCTGACGTTATTCTTCAGGTCTGCTACTGTTTGTGACTACCATCTCCGGCAATTTACTTCGGTGCTACCACTAGATGAGCGTATTTACCTGCATGAGGTGTGCTAAATGAACCAAACGTGCAAGTATCTTTTCATCATGCCGTACACGTTACCCAACTTTATCATCAACAATCCCACGTCTCTCGCAGAAGCACCCGTGTTGCGATCGGACTCATCAACATGAACTCATGAAAACGCATTTTCTTCTTTACCGTACATCCCACGACATAAAGGTGGGGGTTAAAACTAAATTAAGCTAGAATGTTCGAGTTGAAACAAATATGCCAGAGAATGTAGCCAAAAACATTCCGCGACTTCTAGTGACACACCAATGAGAAACAACGATAAGACAGACTAATAGCATAATCGTCGATGTTCCCTGGAGAGCGATAATCAACTACGCGAGTGATATCGCATCTTTGCTTTCTCATATAGACTTTTGGAACATGACCTGTGTTCGCTTCTACGGCCCAGGAAAAGGAGCATATAGAACCATAGAGTAACAATACCGTTGACGACCGTCGGTTTGCATGCCTTTCGGACATCGTTTTGGGAATTACCGATTAATTCATACGTTACTATTGTCGAGAGCCTTATCGTGGAATCATCTGGTGCAGAGACAATGTACTAGTCTGTGCTCACTGCAACTCGCTTGATCCCCTCTGTGTGCCTGCACACATGATTCCCGACTGCTGTTCAATTAGCTACATTCCAGACTATTGAAAGACCATCGAAGGACCTTAATACCACGCGTTACCCAGGCCTGTCGAAGGCCGGGCGAAGAATCCAACTACCAAGTCCGTCTGCAATGCATCTGGTGGCGGGCTGCTTACTTTGGACATCCCAAATCCGAATAGCTCCGTCTGAAGGGCTGGGTACCACGCGCAACCCTCCGGCACTCATACGCACATAAGCTGCGTCGCCCACACCATCACCATCTTCCAAGTCATCACGGTTTCGTCGCTCTCGATCCAACACGACAACTGTATTATCTTCCACCGTGGCAACCACATAGCGGCAGCAAGAGCTGCTGCCATTCTCTGCATCTGCAGAATTTGCCCACGCAACATAGCAGACGTCATCATCTCATCCGTGTGATCGATACACGTATCGCTTCATCATTCGGTCCAGACAAGACCAGCGACCCGTCGCTGCTATTTGCCACGCACTGTGCAGGGGTACTGTAACCAGTAAGTTCCGTTGTTTCTGAGATTTACCAGGCATATCCCACGCTCTCATGATCCAATCGATTGACCTAAATACAAATGCATCCCCAACCCAACTTAAAGCTGTACAATTGACACTCTTTGAACGCAGGCAGAACAGATTTGTTTCGGCAGCCAACTCTGCACAATCGTCCTTTTCCCATAGCTGCACAAATACAAAATCAGACTGCAATTGTTCCATTTGCAATCATTGCGACAACCATGACAATCTCACCAGCTTCCCGCACGAACATGTCATTTGATGAAGAATCGGCGACGTGCGATACTCTCACTATGTGCTCCTGCAACGAGCCAATTACTGGCGTTCCTTGTGTGCTAATAGTTGCTACCGTTGTGGCAAAGAACCGGTCAGGATGCAGCGAGGCACCCTGATGTATACTAATCGTCCTTCTGCTCCGCATGTCAAGAACAATGAGACTATCCATTCGTAGAGGCCCGGAGATCAGGCGGCCGTCTGGGACTAGTCGCGACGGACGACACATCGTCAGAACAATCGAACCAAGAATATGTGCCCGCAGTAACAAGATTCTTCACAACTGCCTTCATGTTCAGTATAAACACGCCCTTGCATCCAAATTGTGCGTCGCTTTCTACGGTTCCCACAAATGGCAATCTGAGAAAGCCATGGTCTGGGACAGGGAAGGAACCCGAAGAGATGTCAACCTCGGCAGCAACGAATACAGCTAAACAGACTTACGACAGCAGAACAATTCAGCTGCCTCTGGTCCGTGCAAACAGACAGGGCGAAGCGGTGCATATAGTTGGTGACTAAATTCTTCAGGATTCTCCGTCTATTATTTCTGAACTCTCCAGCACTGAGGTTTTGAGATTGTCTTGATGGTCTCGGAGATGCTCAAAGCTTGTACACAATGATTAGCGACCTCGCATCTTAGCATGCAATTCTACAGCATCTTGTATTCATATGGTCGCTTTCATGTGCGAGCGTATCGCTCGTCCTGAAGCCCCTACTGTACTGCAGAAGTGTTTCAGCGGGACTCCTCCACCAACCATTCTAAAAGAGTTCAAAGTTGCGTAGGGCATGTAGCAGCCCATATACGTTTTTGCCTCCTGAGCAATCGCTTTCGTGACTTCCTTATCACACAGTCTTGCGCCATGGACAACGCGATATCAACTGCCGCATTTTGTTCACCAGTTGCACTTTACCGTTGCAGCAAATATCCTGACGCTGCTCGATAGAAAGAGGGCATAGTTTGTGATGAAGGACCAGGAGATATGAGCAACTGCTTTGGCAAGACTGCGAGCGTTTGCAGTGTGGCATGCGTGACAAGTGTATTGGGCGACAGTTTGTGTACTCGAATAGAGTAGGGTTGGATATTGTGGAGGAAGCCTTGCCTCGGACATGGATACAGGATTGACGACGTAACGAGCGCGCAGATCTGTTTGTTCTCGTGGTCAAAGAAACTGCTAAGCATAAGTGCGGCAGGCAGGTGCGGGCTGTCGGGCAGTGTGGCTGCAGGCGCAGGTGCTGCATCAATATGTGTACACGCAGCGCGGTGATGATACGGTGCAATGCAGTACAGTACAGTACAGTTGCGATTTTACGCATGGACAGCAGATGGTCACAATGACGTCTGGGTGCAATTAGAATGACTGACAAAAGCGAAATGCATGGCGTGTGCAAGCAATCGAGCAAATGCAATGCGATGGAGCCGAGCGGAGCCCTGGCACGGGTGAAGGGAGGCAGAGTGGTCTGAAACAGGCGAGGGGGCACAATGCGACGTTCGGCGAGCCGACACTGGCAGCGGGACTACAGTGTTAAGCACAGCGTCCACATGAGGTGGAAAGGGGAACTACCGATGCGGGAGAATAGCTGGACTCAGGCGCGAGGACGGCTAGTCAAGCGATTGGAAGCGGGGGTATGAAAGCGGGCGAGTAGAGGCGACATACAGGGTAGACGGCCACAGCCCAGCTTAATGGTGACCGACTCGGATGCCAACCCCCTCTGTCTTATCCCTCATATCCCAGCACCCTGTCTCATCAAACCACAACAGTACAGCAAGTACAGTGTATTCAAGTTTACTGCTGGTGCAGGGTTGGTAACATGTCAAAAGGTGATCTGTAAGCTTCGTTCGTACTGTACGAGGACGGTAGGTTGCCGCTGTCACGAATCTTGGACTGAAGTAGGAATACGCGCCGTACAATACGTAGTGTACAGTAGTGTACAGCACGGTAAAGTTTTCGCTTGGGAAGAGACGAGGCGGAGCAGGGTGTTGAGTCACTTCTGTAATGGTAGAGATGCAATTGGTGGATCGCACACCCGAGTATTACGTACGGAAAGGGGGCCGAGGAGGAGGGGGGGTTTCGTTCGACGTACTACGGGTGGAGCAATTGGTGTCGAGTTCAATCGTTTTGCTCCTGATGGCTTGCTTTCCCCCTTGCATTCATCAGATCGCGCAGCTTTCATTTCCTACAAAACCCTCCACCCCGGATTCGCAGGCTACCCGTCCCTCCCCCCCCTCAATGTCCCTCCACCTTACCTCCTTCCGTGCTCAGGGTGACCGACCAACTTGCCTGCTGCCGTTTCCACTCCCCCTTTTTCTCTCGCCCTTGTCTCAACCCTCCCTTCCCCTCCTTACCTTCTCCCTTTCCTATCCTTCCCCCCGTGTCGCAAACCTCCCACCATGGTTGCCATTCCCACCTCCTCCACGCCGACCTTGACGGCCATTGTCAAAGCCGTCTTGTCTGGGGACACCCTGCTGCTCATGAAGTCGCCGGCCCCCCCGACTGGCCCTCCCCCCGAGATGCGCGTCACTCTATCCTCGTTGGCAGCCCCGCAGCTGTCGCGAGACGGCCAGTCGGACGAGCCGCACGCGTGGTGCAGCCGTGAGTGGCTGCGCAACCGTGCCATTGGCGCCCGTGTCACTTTCAGCATTGATTACCGCGTTGCCCAGCGTGTCTTTGGCACCGTCCAGATCCTTGGGGCAGATATCTCCCTTAATGAGGAGGTTGTCACAGCGGGTATGGCAAAGGTGCGCAAGCCGAGAACAGAGGCGGAGGAGGTTTCGCCGGATTTTGAGACGCTATGCAAGGTGGAAGAGCGTGCGCAGGCAAAGGGCTCCGGCGTGCATGGGGCTCCTGGCAGAGGGAGGAGGATGCCTAAGGAGAGCGATGTGTTGGTGGAAGGTGAGGCGTTGGTGAGTGCTTGCAAGGGGAACAAGGTGAAAGGAGTGGTGGAGTATGTTGCCAACGGGTCTGCCCTCAAAGTCTTTCTCAAGGACGTGCCGTGTGTGGAGGGTGGGGAGAATGGCGATCGCATCCTTACCTTGTGCTTGTCGGGCGTGCAGTGTCCAGGCTTTCGGCGCCCGGAGGGTGCGAATGCCAGTGCACAGCCCAAGCCGATGCCATTTGCTCTCAATGCAAAGTTTCTCACTGAGTTGCGTCTGCTCAACCGCGATGTCGACGTGTCCGTAGATGGCGTCGACCGGTCGGGTATGCTTTTTGCGACCATTTCGGATCCCACATCGTCGGTGTATATTGGTGAGGAGCTTCTCAGCGCCGGTCTTGCCAAGACGGTCAGCTGGAGTATCGATCTATCCTCGCGCGCTCCTGCTCTCCGTGCGGCCGAGCGCTCTGCGCGCGACCGCCAGGTGGGCCTTTGGAAAGGCTTCAAAGCGCCAACTGCCAACCCTGAGCTCTTCACAGGCAAGTGCGTGGAAGTGGTCAGTGGAGACATGATTGCGGTGCTGGATGACAACACCAACACTGTGCGTCGTATATCTCTCGCGTCTGTGCGTGCCAACCGCGTGGATCGCGGGAATCGTGACCGTTCTGTGATGCCCACCGGACCTGTGGCCGACGCTAAAGAGATCCTGCGCAAGAAGCTTATCGGACGCCGAGTGCGGGTCAAGGTGGAATATACACGCGCTCCGTCCGAGGATTCGATACGCAAAGATCCGATGGTGTTTGCGACAGTCGGCAGGGAGGGCGACAAGAAGAATCCAGATGTCGCCCTGTCCATGATCTCAAGCGGCTTGCTTGCCGTCCAGCGTCATCGCGGTGAAGATGACCGCGCTGCGAACTATGAGGAGTACCTGGATCGTCAAAAGGCTGCCATGGATTCCAAGAAGGGAATCCACGGAGACGCTGCCACAGGCTACATCCGCATCAACAACCTCACAAGCCCAGACGCGAAGAAGCGTTCACGCGACGTCCTTGCCGGCCTTCAGCGCAATGGGCCTTACAAAGGCATAGTCGAGTACGTTTCGTCTGCCTCGCGTTACCGCATTTACCTTCCCACGGAGTCGATGCTCATCACGCTTGCCCTACGCGCTGTCCGTTGCCCGCAGTCAACGAGGAAGAACTATGCTCCAGATGGCACCGTGCGAGATGAGCAGCCAGGCGAGCCGCATGGAGACGAAGCGGCCGATTTTGCGAAGGAACATCTGACGCAACGCGATGTCGAAGTGGAGATTCATACCGTTGACCGTATTGGGGCGTTTCTAGGTAACATGCATGTCGTGCAGCCATCTGGCGAGAAGAACGATGTCTCTGCTCTTTTGTTGAGCAACGGCCATGGATATCTCCACGAGTCGTTTGATCCGTCGCGTGATCCGGGAGGTGCCAGGTATGTTGCTATTGAGAAGGCGACCAAAGAGGCCAAGAAGGGCGTGTGGTCAGATTATGTCGAACAGACCGCCGAGGAGAAGTCAGCATATACTTCGCAAAAGTCGGGCGCGAAATCATTCAAGGGCAGTGTTTGCGAAATTGGATTTGGTGGGCGCATCTTTGTGCAGAATCGAGATACATCGAAAACAGCGTTAGACGAAGTGGAAAAGGGGCTCGCGGGCCTTTCTTTGGACAGCGCGCAGTCAGCTCCAGTCGCTGGGCTACGCTCTGGCATGGTTGTCGGAGCCAAATTTAGCGCGGACAACAGGTGGTATCGAGCCAAGGTTTTGTATGCGCACAAGGACGGGCAAATTGATGTGCGGTTCATCGACTATGGCAACGAGGAGCGTGTAGCCGCCAAGGACGTGCGGCGATTTGGAGTTGTGGCGGGCTTTGTCAGCGCAGCGCCGATCGCCACCGAGGTTGCCCTCCACCACATTGTTGTGCCGGATGCAAGTGACCCGTGCGGCATCCCGGCTGGAGAGTACCTGCGAGAACTTGTTTACAATACCGAGGTGACGGTTCACGTGGCGCTGGCGGAGGGGCCAGGGAAGGTCGTGGGTGATATAACTGTGCCAGTGGCGGGCAGCGCAGACGCGCCGGCCAAGTCGCTCAGCGTGTCCGAGCAGATTCTGAAAACAGGACTTGCCCGCCTCGTGCGCAAGTCGGATAGGATGTCCAAGGAGAAGTTTAAGAAGCTGCGGCCGTTTGAGGAGGAGGGTATTGCTACTAGGCAATACCTGTGGAATTATGGTGAGGCGTTCGAGTCGGATTGTGACGATGACGAGCAGTAGAGGATATGGAACAGAGGGGTATCGCAAAGTGTTTGTGGATATGCGTGGAGGGATGGCACTAATGGCACTATCCTGAAGGGTAGTAGTGCGGAGACCGTTGTGTAGAAGAGTACATCGGTTGTGGTGTAGAAGGTCTCCTTACTAAATCTCTGTCCGCATGTGTGCTCAAGTCTGACGCACACGTCTGGTCACGAATCGTTCGCCATCTCTGTACGCAAGTTATCGATTAGCCGCAAACCTCCAAACACCTCGCCCCTCTCGCACTCTGGTCGATCTACACCCCCGGAGACACCGCCCCTCCCTCCCCTGTTCACTTGCTCCCCCCACGCCGCTCTGGTATGTGCTGCAATCGTAGCTTGAGTCGAAACGCATCATTGCCGTTGAGATAATACTTTTCCAGACGCTTGTCGCGAATAAATCCCAAATTCTCATACAAGCGCAACGCCCCCACATTTGTCACCTCAGCCTCCAACGTCACCTCCTCACACCCCTTATCCACCATTGCTTCAATCGCCGCCTGCACAAGCCGCGACCCCAACCCGCTTTTGCGCCGGTCCTGCCGCACCGCCAGCATCGCCACATACCCACGATAAATCCCGCGCTTGTTCGGCTCCTGTACACTCACACACCCCACACGTCACACGTCAGCATCCCCCTCCCCCGAGCGTCGGCCCGCGCGTGCAAAGAGAAAAGACCGTGTGCGTGCGTGCTTGGGAAATGACGTACGAGCTTGCAGACGACGGCGCCGACGCAAAGGGAGCCTTGCATGGCGAGATGGCATAGGTCGGGCCACTGGCGGATAAAGTAGCGATAGGTGAAGATGGAATAGGGTTCGGAGAGGTCGCGGTCAATGAGGGGTTGGATAAGGCGCAGTTGGCGCTCGTCGCGATACCTGCGTGCACGCATAAACAAGTTTTGCAGAGGGCAAGGTTAGAGCTGGGGTTGAAAGAAAAGGTTGGCAGCGGTCGGGGGAGGGACGTACACTTCGAGACGGATGGGTGGGGAAGTAGAAGAAGGGGAAAAGGCGCTTACGTCGGGATAGGACATGGAGAGAGGCTGTGTAGATGGAGGATGCGGATTGCGAGAGGAAAAGGAAAAGGGAGGGGGGGGGGGAAAGATGTTCGGAGGGATGCGAGAGCTGAAAAACTAAGCGGTGTCGTGACTCAATGTGCTAGCTAGCTCTCGGCATAATGCAAAATTGTAGACGAACAAGAGGACACCGACCAGCAGTCGGACAGCCTGTCACTCCGGCTCTGCATGCCTCATCGCCCATCCCCCTGTTTAGTACTCAGACTCAGTCAATCGTCCCTCTCCGCTTCACAACTCCCACATTTTGCCTCCCCGCCTCGTCGCCGCCGCAACCTGTTGCCCACTACTCTTCTCTCATACCCATTCCCCTCCCCTCACCTCACTCCACCTCACCCCACAACTCACAAATCACGCAATGTGTGTACATCTACTCTCCTCCTTCCCCACCCCGCTAACCCCTCTTCCGTCCAGCCTTTGACCTCGCTCTTGTCTTCTTCCTCACCGACAGCCGCCCCCTGTATGACCTCCCCGCCCCCCCGTCCACATTTCTTACCACTCTCCCCTTTGCATCCAACCACAGCTCCCCCCCCATACTCAGCTGCACGCACGCCTCAACCACCCCTACCGGCTCCCCATACTTGGTCAACGCCAGCTCAAATGCATACGGCTCCCCGACATGCTTCACCAGCTCTCTCAATGGCAACGCCCCGGACATCCCCACCCTCGAGTTCTTCTTTGCAAATTCCAGCAGCACATGCCGAAATTCCAGATCACCCAGCCCTCTTACCGGCACCAATGGGATCACTGGCAGCGACTCACCTAATCGCTCGCGCACCCCATTGCACCGTTTCGGCACTCCCACGCGGTACACACGCCCTTGCTTGAGAAACAGCCCCTGCCCGTGCACCTCCATCCGCATCCCGTTCAGTCTGCTCCGCCGCTTGGCCTTGAGGTTATGTCGGGACAGCCTGGCACGGTCCTCCACCTGCCGCGACAGCGAGTCGCGCTTGCGCGGCCCGCTGTGCTCGTGTGCACTACACCCGCCCTCACGTGATGCCGTACGCGAGTGCCCGGAGGGGGGGGTAATTAGCAGTGTGCCGTCTTGCGATTGCGTCAGCTTATGCCGTCGCAGCACGTCCACCATCGGAGACAGCGTCGAGCTCTCCACCGAGTGCCCGGCGAGTAGCCGCGGTAATCGGCGCGTACTGTGGCGTCGGAGAACGTGGGTGTGATGTGGGGGGGTGGAGGAGGGGGGGGTGGGCGGGATAGGAGCGGTGGAGGTGCGGGCGTCGCAGCTGGGGTCGGAAAAAGTGGCTTGGCGAAAGGCGTCGGGGGTTTCATAAGGGCTATAGTCGCCGTCGTCCAGGTCTGCGATGGTGGCGCCTGCGTATGCGTCCGAAGAAGACGAGGAAACGGAAGAGGAGGAGCGCATGTCGTCTGGGTCGACGGCGTTACGTGAGTCGAAAATTTCGCGCGAGTCATCATCATCGTCATCATCTGGGTCGTCTAGGTCGTCGTCGTCGTCGTCGTCGTCGTCGTCGTCGTCATCATCGTCGTCGTCGTCGTCATCGTCATCGTCGCCTTCATTATCATCATCATCATTACCGTCATCGTCGTCATCGTAGTAATTGCCAGCGTAGATGCGGTTGCCGGACATTTCGCCGAGGGTGAGTTTGAGTGGGGCGCCTAGCGAATCGTGCTCGGTGATCTGCCGCATGGAAGGGAGCGCTTCTGCAAACGAGTCGCGTGTGGAGAAGGGGCGAGCGCCCTTCACGAAACGCACCAGCATAAACTCGAGCACAAGACGTACCCCCTTGACTGGGCTCAGCGGTCGCAGCGGCGCGGGTACAAACGGCACGCGCAGTTCATACTCGCCAAACACGGGGATGTGGTCGCTCTGCTTGAACGCAGTCAGTGACTTGTACTGGACGCACTTCACCAGGTCCACGCGTGCCGGTAAAGAGTGCCAGAGAATACGGTCACAGTAGCTGGGCACGCGCACGGCGCTGTAGTGACCGGTATGGGGGACAATCTTAAAGGTGGGCGCAAACGTGATCTCGCCCTCTTGAAAGTTGGCAAACACCTTGTCGCCGCACTTTTCCCGCAGCAGCTGGTCGGCACCGACGAGCGTTCCCCAGTCGCGGCTGGCAATGCGCTGATGCACCCACCGCACACGCTCCTTGTGATCCGTGCCCGGCGGGACAATGCGATAGTTGAGGTCGCCCAATACAAACACATGCTCATACCGATGAAACAAGGGGACCGTAATCACCGGCTCCGCCGTCCTCCCCCTCAACAAATCATCCCGATCCAACCGCCTCAGAATCAACCGCCAGTCATCCTCCCTCCCTTGCACCTGCTCCTCATTCGCAGCAAGATGGGCAACCACAAACACCGCCCGACATCCCCTTCCAAACCGAATCTCCACCGCCACAGCGCCCTTATTCGGCCACCGATCCGCCACTCCCACGCCTACGCGCTTCCCCGTGCCCGTGACCCCCACCACCGGATACTTTCCCGCACGCACGGACAGCCCCACCCGCGCCGCGTCCTGCGGCGACAGCGCCGTGATATGGGCCTGCGGAATGGTCGGCAGACGCGCCGACAGACGTGCAAACACCTTGATGCGCATACCTGCGTAACTCTCGCCACCCACATACGCCCAGTCGGGGCCCAGACCCTTGCGCAGCTCTGCCTTCCACCCACGACGGCCCACGGCCACCTCCTGTAACCCTACAACGACCACATCGCAATGCGCCGCCTCGCGCAGAAGCGCGTCTGTACCCGACACAATTCCCGGAGGGGCACCGCCCACGTTCCAGGTCACCAAACCGATACGATACAACTGCATTGCGGCGGCGGTGGAACGAGATGAGACGCGGCGACGTGCACACGCAGTGCAACCTCCCCCCCC
>JAUKWC010083269.1:0-29615 GCA_032356245.1 Endocladia muricata
GTACCACTGAACAAGTCCACCAAAAGGTTCCCCGGTGTCGAATACTGCAACACCAGCTTGCTCACATGCTTGATGCTCTTCTGCTTAGGTCGATGCATCTTCATGTAACTCTCTTCTTTAGCTCTTCTCACCACCTGCCCGGGCTCCAACCGCTGGATTCCGTCCATACCGCTCGTCCAGGCTGTGTCTGAACACTGCACATACCCGTTGCGTCGGTAGCATACCCGGGTGAACTTCGCTTCAAGCGGCACATTCTTCAGCCCGAAGTGAACAGCACATTGCATGACTGAGGCGTGGCCATATCGTTTTAAACCCGGATTTGGCGTGTAATGACCTCAAGCTCGGACGTCGACCACCGGCTGGTCCTCCATATTCAACACGAAGCATTTCTGCCGCCTTCCCCTCAACGCACTGGCCCCATCCCTCCCCCCGTCGTACACCTCTCGGCTATAACGGTTGAGGCGCAAAAGCCACTTGCCGTATTGTAGACCCATATAGAAAATGATTCCGTGGCCGGTGTTGGCAAGAAGTGCGTCGAATATTGGGGTGGAGGCATCCATGTCCTTGTGGGTGAAGACAGCATGGGCAGAGTTGTCCGCGCCCAACTCGCTTCTGGTGTTGCACGGAGGGTCCATCGAGAGCAGCTGAACCTTACCCTCCAGGCACTTGGCCGAGTCGTCAGCATGATGATTAAGGGGATCCTGGAAAGGTGGAGCTGTGGACACGGCAGTCCGACTTCATGACGCCGAGCAACTCCGCGAGAGGGCCCGTCGATGGATTCTCGTCGAGGAGCGACTTCTCCGACACCTCTTCCGGTGGTGAAGACGGGTTACAACGGTTAGCCGGTTCTCACGCTTCACGAAGGAGAGCGTTCGGCTCCGGCACTAATATGTTGAGAGTGGTCCGGAAAGCCTCACTAGCCTGCCCCGTACGACTGTGTGCCACCATATCCCCCACTTCGTTGTCGCTACCCTGCAGTTACACCTCCATATCCTCTCTCAGCCGGGGTGACAAAGAACGCGAAGGCTGCGCAGATAGTCCCACGCTGGGCGCAGTGCTCAACAGCGCCACCCGCCGAAGACGCTGCGGTCGTGTGTCTTCCTAATGGGCATCCAACAGCTCAGAGTCCAACTCCACAACCTCTGAACAATCACCATCATCTTCAGGCGCCCGACTCTAAAATCCTCAGGCCTCACAGGTATGCCCACTCAAGTCGGCAAAGACCCTTCGCAAGTAGTCATCGCGCGACTAAAAGCGGTCCAGATACGGCCAGTTGCTGCGGTGCTTGAAATCGTAGAAAGTTTCGTTCGTATCGATGGCTTGCGAGTTTGACAAGAACAGACCGGTAACCGCCAGCAATGCCGCATCCCTCTCAGCAGTTCTGCACCAGGCTCTCGTACTGCTCGTACTCTCCTCCACACTCGCCACCCCATTCCCTTGCAGCGTGCTCTCCTGACTGATGGGTGCCAAGCCATCAGCGCGTAACTTCAAAGCCACAACGTACTGAACGCGCCGACGAAACAGAAGGAAGGTTGCGACTAATGCTCCGCATTCCGATACTCCCACTGCTCTCGCCAGCTTGGTCCACGCCTGAGCTAGCAGTTGCACAGCAAACGCCAGAAGATTTCCGGTTTCATTTCTCATGTTCAAAGCGAATACAAGTTTGCGGCCGCGCCTTGAGTGGCATATGTTGACCGTGTGGAAGAATATGAGAACCGCGAGGGTTCTTGGGCGGCCAACAGAAAAGGTTACTGGCAGAGCTACTTCCCGAACCCTGCCGACCTTAGAAGGAACGAGCTTCGTGCCAACAATAAAGGACACCCCATAACTTTTCTGGCTCAGGCCCGTAGCCACGATCTCCCCACTCCTCTTCTATTTTCGGGTCACCAACGCGATTGACAGCGTTGGACGCACTATCTGCCTTGCCTGCTTGCGCCCGGCTCGCGAGAGACCGGGTTGGCGCTGTCGATAGAAGTGCCGAAGTCGCCGCCAGGCTCGCGGTGCTCGCTCTTCACTGCGCAAGTTTCGCTGATCGCCATTGAGGCCTCGTCGTCTACTGCGTGGAAAAAGTGCAGAAAGGCCAATATGTGGAACTTCATGAGGTCAAACTTCGCGTTCACCTAGGATGAGGACAGAACGGCCACGAAGACAGGCAAGCATACTCAGGCTGTCCAAGGCCGGCTGAGTTCAGTCGGGGCGCTTGTTACAGTGCGGTGAGGAGCGCAAGAGACGAGAAGCCCTGGAATGATGCGGATGCAAGGAGAGAGGAGTAGAGCGACGCAACCGAAGGGAGGAGAACCGTGTGGATCGAAGTACAGGGATGTCTGTGTTTCCGGAAATGGGTGCGGACGTCCACCGGGTGCAGTGGAGTTGTAAACCGTCCATCCGTACTGCAAATTTTAGAACAATGCTGACTTCCTTGGCAATCCGAAACGTGGGGTTCGTGTAGTACGGCGATTCTTCACTTGGACGCCGACTTCCGACAAATAAATATTCTCAAATGTCGCGTCCAGTGAACGCCCGCATCCCCTACCTGCAGGGGTTTTCCTAGTAAAACATGCAGATCTTACTGCGAATTCTGCAGTACACTGCAGTTCCGCATCTCCTCTTACGTATGTTAATATCACATGATGGCCTGTAGCCTACTTACCGTGGATAGGCTTACCGTCGACCCTTCATACTCTTTGTTGCCGCCCAACGGATTTCGCCCTACCGCACTGAAGACTGCGACCCGCATTATGCGCCATCTGTGGCTCTAGGAAACTGAGCATTATGCTCAGAGATGTTCGGGTGCACTGGCTCACCCTCAATCTTGCCTACGTTATTTGGCACGAGATAATGTGTAAAACTCTTAGCTCATTTCTCGGACAGTATTGCAAACGTTGTGCAACGCAAAGAAGGACTAAAGTATAACCCGAGGAAGGCGTGGCACATTGCACGAGTGCTTTTGGACGGCGTCAGTTTCGTGCGTTCCGAACATAGGACGTGTAAAGGTACGGCGGGGCCGAAACATAGTCGTCCTGTCCTTCGCGATCCGGTCGTAGAGCAGCGCGTGCTGTGTGGATCGCCCCGTCACTGCTTATGAATGCGCGCACAAATTCATACATCTGGCACTGCGTTGTTTGCGGTGAATTTTAGCCAACTGCAGCACAACGCTGAGACCTACAGTCAAGTCGGCATCCTTTCACACGCAACAACTTTCTTCCCACGCTGTACGACCACCTACCCTTAGAGGCTCGTGGGAAGTACAGACTCCAAAACTTCAGTTCACTCTTACTGCAGATGTGCTACGGTTTACCCGTTCAGAACGGGAGGCACGCATTTCATGTTTTGAAGAGGTCCTACACGTATGACGCGAGGCGGCGAAACAGACTGAACGTCTATATGACGTCAGAGAGAGGTTCTAACCATGTATTTCGTGTCGTTTAAAAGTAAGTAATTGTGAAGATCGGTGGGGTGTCACTAGTGATAACGATTGAGATCTACCCATGTGAAAATAAACCGGCACATGAATGTTGTTTCGCAGATCAAATTTCGCACATCGATCTGCTCATGTGGTATCACATGTGTATATCTCAGTCACTGTTATTAGTGCCATCCCCGTAGTCTAGATTTTCATTACTTCTCAAACCTCTTCATCCTGCTGTAGCAGCCCCAAAATCGCCCACTTTCCAGCGCGACCTTCCTTGCAGCTGAGCCCAAGCCATTCACAGCCCGGATATTTTAGCATGCTCGCCGGCAATTGGTTGTTAAACTGGTATGTAGTGTTTAAGTTTGCTTTACTTCACGCTATTCGGCCACTTCTTCGTGTAGCTACCTAATTTTCCACACTACTTTTCCGGACGACAGTCAACTCCTCGGGTTCATCGTAGCTCGAACCATAATCTCTAGGACTGATCTCCTCTGCTCTCCCTCTCCTGCCCGCTTGCAAGTCCAAAAACGGAACCATGTACGCGTCGTCCCTGCTGTCCGACTTCTCACCACTTTCACTACTCCTACGACTAACACGGGCCATCTTACTGCCCAGGAACTGCGGTAGCCCTCTCAGTGCGTAGAACAGCTGGTCCGGCACACCTTTCCCTTCCGGCATAACGTACACATGGAACCGTACTGTAAATTCATCCGCAATGCTGTCCTGACACACAGCCCCGGCGTGCGTGAGAAGCCCATGCCTGAAGAACGCAGAGCTGGGCAGTACAATGATCTTCTTCATCTTGAACAACCCCGCCGCTGCCACCTGCTTGCTCTCCTCCCCGTATGCACACACGTGTGAATAGTCACACACCCACAACCGGAAGCCCCCTGACCCGTTCACGATTGCGAAAAATCCCAGCGTCTCCGCTTTCAATGACTCGTCAAATTCATTGTGCGGCGCTTGCCGTCGGCAGTCCTTCCCAGTAACCAAAAACCGACCCTCCGCCTTACGTATGAACAGCTTCCTCCCAGATATCTGCCTCAGACCGACGTAGACAGCAAGCTGACCCACCCTCGCGTCCAATTGCGAACGCCGTCGCAAAGCACACACCCGATCCCCCCTCGATTCGCAGGCTTCCATCACCAAGCTCTGTGTACTGGAGTAGCAGGCGATTTCCAGCTCCCGGTTCGCTGCGTTCTCCTCGTCTTCCCCCTTGTTGACAATCGGGTTCCACCAGGTCTCACTCGGCCCCTATCCCATTGCAATCTCCCCGTCGAATGTGCTCGCAATGAACGAAAACAGCTTTTAAACGCGAGAAAGCTTCCACCCGGGTCTCAACATCTGGGGCTCGAGGCTTTCGCGCGGAATGCCGCTGGAGTCAGCGAAACTCGCAATGCACGTGTAGCCGACGTGCTGATGCTCACTTTGTCACCTTTCAAAGTAGCCATATCTTCCGCTACAATTTTCACCCCCGTCTGCTACGTCCGGCCAAAAGTGTGTCTGAGGCCGGTTGGGCTTCCAGATATCCAGACCCACATCGATACCTTCAAGCTCGATAAAGTACACGTAGCTCCCTATGTAGAACTGAAGCCGATGCATGGCTACGACGTCCTTGACCGAGAGGTACAAGTGCGCCCGATACGCGATGGTTATGTGGATGGGAAGCAGCCAGAGCATGGGGTGGGGGTCTTTCGCCATCCCCAGCCGGAACTCCTTTTCTTCGTGATCCGGCGGGCCGAGGTACGCCAGATTTTCCCAAGTGTCGGGTGTAACTTCAAACACCAAGCTCTTGTCCGCAGTGCCGACCGGCAGCAAGTTCGGAATCTTGTCATCGGACTTCTGCGGGGCACCTTCAAGATGGCCCGTCTTCTCCTCCACCGCCCTACTATTCTCAGCAACTCCTCGTCTCGACTGCAGCACTCCCCTCTTTACTCCACCAGGCTTCCCCGACTGCACAATCTCCACAAGCGGAGGTGTTGACCGTGAGGACGGTGCAGCCGTTCCCTCCCTGGGCAGCGCTTTTGTCGCGGGCATCACTCCTGGGGCCTTCCGCCCACGGACTGCAGGGTCGAGTGCAGTCGCGTGGCATGCAGTAGCGCGCCGGGCAGAGCGGCATGTAGAAGTGACAGCAGCTGGATTCGTGACGCGAGCCGGAGCGGCGTGCTTGCCGAGCCCGGGAGCAAATTTCTCAGCTACCTTACTCGCAAAGCGCGTAGCACGCGCCTTGTTGGACTTGTCCAGGTCTTCTGCAGAGTCGTTGTCCTTCTTGGAGATAAGGCGCATCTGGTTCAGATAAAACTCTTTCACAGAAATTCTGAGGAGCTCTGATTGAGCAATCTCAGTCCCCCAAAAATAGTCACAATTATGGGCCTTGTCCTTTCCATACCTCTCAAACAAGTCTAGATAGACTTGTAAAAGCTGGCGCGCGCACCCGTAGAAAGCTTCAGATTCAAACTTTCCGTCCCAGTCCGCTTTATTGCTGAACCGCGACGCGGAAGTCACGACGAGAGCTACGGCATAATCGTTGGCCGACCGAAGATGCTAGTCATCAAGGTGAGTGATGCCGAGCTTCTTAGAGGTCGAGGTGTCAAAGTTCATGTCGCGCAGAACCTTTACAAGACCTTAGTCTTGGAAAAAAATCTTAGCTACACGTACGTAGCGTCCGTAGGCAGACAGGCCGGTTGCTGGGAGCATAATGGCCTTCGTCATTGCTTCCGCAGCTCCCTTCTCACTCAACGCCAGTGGGTCCATGTCATTTTCCATGGCAAAAGCCTGCATGACGTGAATGACACTCATGAGGGAGTCGATGCGGACCAGTCCGGCAGAGGTGTTCTACTGGGACGCATCGGACATGATTTCCGTATCCGTCATTTCCCTTCCATCCTTTCGGCGGATAAGACGCGCATGGAGGCGCTCGCGAGCCCATGCCGTGCCCCCCTTTCCCTCTTTCAGGCTAAGGGCAGCTCGGCAGCTACGAAAGCTGTCCACCCTAGCACAACTCAAACCTTCGCGCAAGACAGTGCGGTCCTTGATGGTCTCGGCAGTGATATCCAGTAGCGAGGGATTGTCGCACCGTCGCACTGTGACCAACATGACGCCAAAATCGTACTTGTAGCCGCGCTCAACCATGCTGGTCTGGATGCCATCGATGGTGGACGTTCGCGCTTTCCCAGAGAACGTGCTGCGGCTGTATAGTCTGCGCAGTATATCCGTAGACCTCTGTGCACTTGTAGTCGGCCTTTGAGAAAGTCCGACACGGTACCGGCTGCTCCTCTGCCTCCACGGCAACCAGATCGGAGTCCTCATCGTCCACACTCTCTGGTGCCGCATTGCGGTCCGACGAAGGGCACGCATGGCCAGTGACATCCCGGCGCTGGCGTTTGCGTGGAGGCGACTCTAATGCAGAGGGCTGCCCGCCCGCTTCGGCTCGGAACTCCTCCCCTGACGCGGGTGGCTCTAATTCCGGCTCCGATTGTATCCATGGCTGCGACTCCGTAGCCAAGTGGAGCGATTCGCGGGTGGAGGTCATGATGGGAATTTTGTTGGTCATTCCGCAAGTACGAGACTTGCGAGAGAGGATCAACACCGGGAATGACGTAGGAGTGATTTTATAATGTGAAGACGGAGAACACTAGAAAGTATCCGTGGGCGGTGGAGGGTGCACGGGTGACGATAAAGAATAGAAAGACTGCCAGAAGAAAGTGGTAGCGCCGGACGGGTACGGAGGCGACGGCCAGGAAAGGTTGAACAGGCACGGTAGGCGTCAACTATCGCCGCGTACAAAAAGAAGCAATTCTGAGCAGGCCGCAATAGCTGCAATTCACGTTTTAAAAGTATATAATTTATGAGGTCGGTTGGGTGTCACTAGTGACAGGGGTTGAGATATGCCGATGTGAGAATACAAGCGCAGATGGATGTTGGTTTTTCAGATTAAATTTCGCATACCCATTTGCTCATGCGTTTCTATATGTGTAGCTCTCAGCCCCTGTCATTAGTGACGCCCCCCCGCACCCGAACTTATGTACTTATTTTATCAAGTTTCGTGAACGGGGCGCTACTGCGCGTAACTCCTGTTACGGAACTGAAACGTGATGGTTAGGGAGTATGTCATCTACCTGGCAGCTGCCCTCCCTGTCCGCAATACAAATGGCACACACCTTCTCTCACAGCACGATACCTCACCCCCTGGCGATGCTAATATACCGACGTGGTCCTCCCTGCTTTCCTTGCTTCGTCCTCGTCTCTCCTCCCTGTGCTTCGATCCACATGGTTTTCATTGGTTCGCTTGCGACGCTCTGCCCCTCCCTTCTTCTATCCCAGTCGTTCCTGGCCTCCTTTCCCTCTTTCGTTTCTCATCGCGCTGTATCCAGGGCACCGACTGCACTCAGCCGTCCCGGGACAGCCGGCGTGTGTTTTCCTGCCTTCATGGCCGTTCTCTCCTCATCGAGGTTAGCGCGAAGTTCGAGCTCATGAAGTTCCACATGTCGGCCTTACTGCACTTCTTCTCCGCAGCAGACGACGAGGCCTCCATGGCGATCAAAGATATTGCCGCAGTGAAGAGCAAGCAGTGCGAGCTTGGCAGCGACTTCCACACTTCTCTCGAGAGCGACGACCCGGTCTCTCGGGACCTTGGCAGCAAGCAGATGAAGCAGATCGTGCGCGCAGCGCTCTTGTTGACCCAAAAATACAAGAGAATTGAGGAGATCGCGAATGTGGCCTTGAGGCAGAAGAACTACGTGGTGTCCCATATTGTTTGCACCGATTCCATTCCCTCTAAGGTCAGCAAGGTTCGGCAAGTAGTTCTGCAAGGAACCGTTCCTGTTGGCCTCACGAGATCCTTCGAGGTTCTCATATTCTTCCATGCGATCAACGTATGCTACTCAAGCCGCGCCAGCAAACGTGTGTTCGCTTTGAAGAAGATAAATCAAAGCGGAAATCGTCTCGCGTTTGCTGTGCAGCTGCTATCTTGGGCGTACACGAAGCTGGCGAAGGCAGTGGAAGTTTTGGAGTGAGAGGTATTAGTTGGACCCCACCTTCTGCTTGCGTCCCCGCTTTCCGCACTTTGTGGCTTTGAAGTCACGCACTGACGGCTTTGCCGCCATCACGCCGGAGACCAAGCTGCAAGCGAATGGGGTAAGAAGTGTGCAGGAGAGTACGCGCAGTACGCTAGCCTGGGGCCGAACTCCTGCGAAGGATGCAGCGATGCGGGTGGCTACCAATCTGTTTCTGCCGAGCTTGGAAGCCATCGATACAAACAAGACTTGGTACGATGTCAAGCAACGCAGCAACTGGCCGTATCTAGACCGGTTTGAGTCGCGTGATGACTACTTGCCTAGGGCCTTTGACGACTTGAACGGGGATACGCGGGAGCCATCAAAGCTTCAACGTGAAGCGTCTGAAGATGATGGTGCCTGTTCAGAGGTTATGGGGGTGCACTCGGAGCTGTCGGATGCCGATTCCGAAGACACACGACCGCACCGTCGTCGACAGGTGGCAGTGCCGAGCTCCACGTCCAGTGTGGGACTATTTGCGCGGTCTCCTCGTTCTTTGTCTTCCCGGCTGAAAGAGGAGAGGGAGCTGGAACTGCAGGATGGCGACAACGAAGCGGGCGATGTGGTGGCACACAGTTGCACGGGGCAAGCTAGTGAGGCTTTCCTGCCCACTCTCAACCCATTAGTGCCGAAGCCGAACGGTCTCCTTCGTGAAGCGTGAGAACCGGCTAACCGTTTTAACATGTCTCCACCACCGGAAGAGGTCTTGGAGAAGTAGCTACTCGAGGAGAATCCATCGACGGACCTTCTCGCGGAGTTGCTCGGCGTCATGAATTCGGACTGCAGTGGGCACAGGTGCACTTTCCAGGAAACCCTCAGACATTACGCTGACGACTCGGCTGAGTGCCTGGAAGATAAGGTTGAGATGCTGTTGACGGACCCTCCTTTCAACACCAGAAGCGACCAGGGTGCAGACGACTCTACCCATAAGGTCTTCACCCGCAAGGACGCGGATGCCTCCATCCCAACATTCCACGCCCTCCTTTCCAACGCCGGCCACGGAATCATTTTCTGTAGTGGTTTACAATTCGGCATTTGCATTTCGCACATCAAGCGTTCCAGCTGAGAGGTGTACGATGAGGCGAGTGACGGAGCCAGCACGTCGAGGGGGAGGCAGCAGACAGACTTCGTGGTTAACTTGGATGACCAGCCGATGGTCCACGTCCGAGGTCGGGGTTACTACACGCCAAACCCGTGTATAAAAGGACGAGGCCACGCCTCAGTACCGCAATTGGCTGTTCACTTCTGGCGGAGGAATGTGCCGCTTGAAGTGCAGTTCGCCCAGGTATGTTGGCAAAGCAACGGGGATGTGCAGTCTTCGCATACGACCTGGACGAACTATATGGATGGAATCCAGCGGATCGAGCGCGGAGAGGTGGTGAGAAGAATGGACGAGGGGAGTCTCATGAGGATGCATCGACCTGATCAGAACAGCATCAACCATGTGAGCGAGCTGGTGTTGCAGTATTCGACACCGCAGGACCTTGTGGTGAACTTGTTCAGTGGTACTTGCGCGACTGCGAAAGCTTGCCGAGGGCTTCCAAAACATCGCCGTTTCGTGGGGTGGGACAAGGATGACGACTGCGTCATTCAAGCTCTACCGACCTTGAGGAAGGCGTTTTGCGAAAGCTTTGTGAGCACTGCGTGCGAGATTTATGGCTTTCCGTGGGTTGTGGAGCTTGCCAGAAGGTACTTGACCGGCGTGACCCGAATACGTCTGCCAGGAGGGGGAGCAACCCTGCGTCTGCTCCTGCTCGGTGTCCCAGGTATCAATGTCTACCGGACAACATAGTCCAATTTATTGCGAACTACGCCGGGAATCCCGTGCCTTCTCTGCGCTATTCACGGGGTTCGGTAGACGAGTAGCCCGCGAAGTACCACGCGCTGCTGGACACGCACCACCCGCTAGCATTAGGGGCGGTCCAAGCAATGGCGACGTGTCTGGTGGTGCGTCCGTCGACGGTGAAGTACGAAGGTGTTAGACTCGGGGTGTTTGTGGACCACGTCTTCGCTAAAGGAAAGACGATCCTCGCCTTCTATGGATGCTTCTGTACGCAGACTGGCGTGAGCGAACGCGGGAGAAGACAAAGATCTACCGACGTGCCAGCTTGGGAGTAGACAAAGATAGTTTCAACCGGGTAGCTCTTCTCGCAAAAAAGCGGGCGGAGTCCCGTGGAGGTCCGAAGCCTAAAGTGTACATCATACCGGCACGTTTTTGTGTGGCCGTGTTTGTAAATGACGCCCGGTACTTGCCTGGGGATGAGGAGGAGCGAAATGGAGGAACTTCAAGAGCGCGAGACAGAAACGTGGAGTTCGACGAGGATCGAGGGGAGTTGTCGCAGAGAGCTCTCCGTGCACTGAACACCATTACGATCCGTGCGACGCGTGAGTTTCTGAATGGCGAGGAGCTGTTCACAAACTACCGAGGTAAGTTTATGTTCTAAGTACGTGATAGGATCTTCCAAAATGGCGTGTAGATAAAGAAACTGAAAGAGCACATGCCAGTTTGAGAGCCGGTTCCGCGCGAGTAGGCCGCACTATAGGAGCTGAGAAGAACTTCGGCTCAGCCGCAAGAAAGGTCGCCCATAAAAGTACGCCATTTTGGGGCCGATTTAGCAGGAAAAATAGGTTTCAGAGGTATTGAATATTCAGAATATGGGGGCGTCACTAGTGAGACGGGCTCAGATATACACATGTGAAAACACATGAGTAGATGGATACGCGTAATTTAATCTGAAAAACAACATCCATCTGCCCATGTATTTTCAAACGTGCAGATCTCAGCCCCTGTCATCATTGACACCACCCAAGTCTGAGTTCTCATAACCTTGTGGAACGCCCATTTGGAAGCCCTCATCCTCTGCTTCCAGTCCTGCCGTTGACGCCAATGATACTTCAAACGTCGGCAGGCACTCTCTACGTGGGCATGACTTTCCCAGATCCCCACTACCAGTGGTAGCTGCTAGCTCGCATTTCTATTGCTCAGTTCACAAACACTGCGACGTCGCTGTCGAACTCGTTTTTCTCACCAATCCTCCGTCCGTCCTATTTTCTCCTATGGCGCAGCTCTACATCGTTGGCTGCGCCTGCGAGAAGGACGAGAAAGGCTGTTTCGATGCAACGAGCTCGCAAGCGCAGCCACAAGCAACGGGAGGGGAGGGATGATGCCCCGGCTGCGCTTATCGCTGTGACTACCCCGAACGACGAAGCTAATACAAATCGGCCCCACTCTGCAGGCAGGTCAACGGGCGTTGTGCGGCCCCAGACAACGCCGACGGCGTCTGAGTCCGGTCCAGAAGGTGAACGAGCCAATGCTGCCACTATTCTGGCGACTCACGATGCCACTGTACCACTGGAAGCTCCACCAGGGCGTGCCTCCAACAAGATGCCTTTTGTCGTGCGTCTATTCAATCTAACTGCAGCTCCAGCAGAGCCAGCTTCACCGTCGGGCCGGGAATGGCGTCCGCTCCGGGCGTCCGCATGCCTGGCATTTCCCTCCCTCTGCGGTCTCACATCCGCCGTGGAGTAGGAAAAAGGGATCGTGGGACCCTGCGTTCTCCTAGGGTATCGGGGGTGAGACCCTCTTCGTCACCACCTCCGCCCATGCCGTGCCGGACAAGGGCTGAGACTGCCGCTGTAGCTCGCTTACAATCGATCTCGCGTGAGCAAATGGAAGAACTACAAACAATGCTCGCTGAGCAGACAAACAAGGTCAGGGCGCAGCAGCAAGAGATCCCTGGTCTGACGACAAGGGTCATCGAATGCAAGGAAAAGGTACGTCAGGCCGACCACGAGCTTCTTGAGGTGCGGGAGACGGCTAAGGCAACGCTTTCCGAATTCCTGCGACTACAAGCCGAACCCAACGATTTGAAGCAGGAGAACGAGAGCCTACGCGTGGCTCGCAGGATTTCTGGTGGCAACCAGCAGGCCACACCGCGCGCCAGAACTGGACACGGGCGGAATCGCAAGAGAATGACACAAGTGAGAGCAAAGTACATTGATGTTACCAAGGCCATCGAAGAGTAGCTTCTGCAGCAGTGCCACCGCGAAACTGCTGAGCTGGACCCAACAAGCACGGTTTCAGTCCGGAAGCGGGCGGATCGCAGTGAGCCGTGCAAGGCAGGGGATCTTTCTGCGGACGGCCTCGAGTGTGCTGTGCCGATTCCATTGATGGTTCTTGCTAATCGTAAGCAGTAGTAGACGGGTTTTTGACTGCGATGAGGCGACGGCTCTGGTCGGAATGATGCGTGCAGAGCTCGGCTTCAGGAACTGGTCATCCTTGTTTTTGGACGCCAAATCTCGCCGCGAGGGCGAGGAGGCTGTTCCAATAGACTTTGCTCTATGGCCAAGAATGAGGCAGACAATCTTTGACGTGATGAGCGCGCGGATGAGAAACGGTAGGGACATGCTGTTCCAATGCCTCGGGTATTTCTTCTTCATGTGACCGAAGACTACGTTTGTATCGGACAGCGAGCGGGCGGAGCGCTCATCTCAGGCACTTGAAGTGAGGGTGAAGCTGATGGGTTTAGAACGGGAGCAAGGAACTCGAGACTTCTCATGCTGACGTCTCGGCAAGGTCAAGGATCTAGCATTCGATGACTACCCTGTACCGAAGGAGTTGTGTGATCTTGACGGGGGTGACGTACTGTTTGGAAGTTCTTTGGGGACACATGTCCTTTACCAGTTCGGAGGGTGCCATGCTCAACAGGATAGAACGTCCGCGTACAGGTCTGGCATGCAACTCGCACGCCTGAACGCCTGGCTTGCAACAGTGATATTCTGCCTGCAGCACAATAAGGGCCGTGGCGGCCAGCCCCCACACATTTACAGCCTGCTATTTTTCAACTACCTGCCCATCGCAAACGCGCAGATACTATGCAGCGTTTGCAGCCTTATATGCCGCGTTGTTCCGCAAGAGATGTTTCGGTATGGTTGTACTGTTGAGAGGGCGTTGTGCTAGTCGGTGAATGAGGAGATGGAACGGTCTGGTGAAGAGGATGGCGAGGATTTGATAGCATATGCGCCTGGAGAAGCCACAGACACGGTGAAGGTGGGCTCTGAGAACAAATCTTATATGGCGGTATGAAAGATATGGTTTTCGCACAACATCTGCAGTATACTAGGCGGTGGTGCCGATTCCTACCTTGCCTGTGCAGACTCAAGCGAGGGCCCGTATGAGCTTTGCAATTGCGCGTCTTGCCTGTCATGCATTCCCGCCACAACTTTGGATTCTCCCCCGCGCGCTGTTGTTGGAGCAGAGGACGAGTAACTGTTGACACATATAAGAGAGAGAAGGACAGGACCCGTACTTATATTTTAGGAGCTCACTAAACGGATTGTAGTTTTCTCCTGTGTTTCATTCTAGTGCAGAGAGAATGGCATGTCCGTTGAAGGGGAGTTTTGAAGTACGACTGGCCGTGCATCAGGGTCTCAGTCGACCCTGCTTATGTAGATGCGAGGGTTGAGCCAGTGGAGCTGACGAGTGAAAGGGGAGATATGGAAATTTGACCGCATCACGTGAACGGTCCAAATGATAGTAGAGGTCTTGCACAGCCCAAAGTAGGGAGAAGCAGGAGCTTGACGCCCTCGTTGCTGCATCTCTGGGAGCAGGACCGGATTTTCTTCGTGATTTACATTCTCATATGTAGACCACCGCAAACAAGCACATTGCAGAGCGTCATCAACAGCATCGATTGGTGGAATACAATCCATGTACCGAACGAAAGTATACACGGTAGGTTGCACTGATTCACGCCCATTGAGACGGAAGAGAGACAGAACTTGGGCCACCCATACAGTGTCTGTGTGTTCTTCATCGTCAGCGGCCAACATCACTAAGCTGACTCGCTGCCGTTTGGTCAGGCGGAACCGCTATCTGCATTAACGCGCTGAATGACATGTATCCGCATAGGGTCGAGCCGCATGACATTCAGTTCGGGGTCATGGTCGTTGGCGGCAGGACAGACGCCGCCTAGAACGTAACCACTTTTCACGATAGCAAGTTGGAGAGTGTCACAAGTGTGGACTGAATGCTGCTGGAGAAGCTCGGCGGGGACCAGATCCATCAGCACAATGGTGCCCTGGTCACCAAACTGTACAAGAGGATCGAGGCAGGTGTTGGGAGCTTCTCCGTGTAGTGATTGGAGCATGGCATCAGAGAGACAGCCTTCTTCGTTCCCGAGAAGCGGCATGGCGACGGTTGTCAAGTGAGCGAGTTCGCGGAGGTACATTCTGATGCCTTCCCTGACAAGACCCGTCCGGTGCCTGCTATTTAGGTTCGTATACAGGGTTGTGAGGCGACACGATTGGGAGGCGGAGCCGAGCGGCGTTCGGACGGCAGCAAGGCTTTCGGATTGGTGGATTCGGCGGACGGTCTCGTCCATGGCTGTCGCCCTTCGCTTGGAGGAGCGGCGGTATTCTTACTTGTAGGCAGTGTGAGCGTGTTCATAAACACCGGTATCTAGATGTTGTAGGCGTCCAAAGTTGCGGATGTCATCTGCAAGGTGGGTGAGGACATGAATCTTGAGGGTGTTGAGCCTGGTGGGGTGGTGGTTCCCAAAGATGTGGAGCATGGAGACTTTAAACATATTGACAAGGTCCTCTAGTTTGTGAACCTCGGCGAAGCTCCAGCGCTTCTTTAGTGCCCGTCTCGAGCTGAGCATTAGAATGTCTGAGTACTGAACGCAAACAGATGCGAGGGGCGCGGAGTCAGCTTCATCATAGCAACGGTCTATGATTCCTACGATAATTGGAAGGACCATGTCAACCAACTTGTAGTGATTGGCCTCCAGCATGCGGCGGACTCTCTCATTTGTGTAGAGTCCGTTCAAGCGACTGCCTTTTTCGGAGGCGGAGAAGTCGACGTGTAGGTCGGGAACGTAGAAGTCCGTGTGAATGGCAGCCAGAACTGTCTTGACACAGCGGAGGAGAGCAGTGCGGGTGGTTTTGAACTGCTTCCGATTGTTGCCGCAGGAACCTTGCGTTGTGAATAGAACGCAAGAGTCGAACCTAGGAAATATGCATTTCTGGATTCGCTTGGCGAGGCCGACGTGGAAATTGTGCGGCAGTGCGAAACCGAAAATGAAGTGCATTTCGAGATCAGAATTGGACCGGGGCAGGGGTTATGTTTCCAGAAAGGATAGCAGCGCCCACAGGGAGGAGGTGACCAGGGCTGGTTGCGTCTGTGCAGTGGTAGCACGTGCCTGAGCCGGCCAGCCCAGCAATTCACGAGCAGCAACGTCGGCCTTGTGGTCGGCCACATTTCTGCGAAGATGGATGGTTGACTGCGTGGTCCGCGGCGGGAATGACGCCGACGAAGTGAGGAGATTTGAAGGTACTTCCCAACGGTGGCAGTGTGACCCGGCTTCTGTGCCGGATCAAGTGCTGATCATGTGCTTCGCCTCGCGTATGTCGCCACAGTAGGTGGTGAGGACTAGGTGACATTTGCAGAGACGATGGTAGCCATCTGAGCATATGCAGCCTACGAGGCCTTTTTAATACTGAGACGATAGCAGAGAGTACAGGGCGGAGTGTGGTATGGAGTTTTTGGTGCCTGGTGCGCGAGTAGTCGAAGATGGTAAAAGGACTCCAAAGTCTTTGCCGTCCACGACGCGTAACAGCTGGACAGAATGATAGCCAACGAAGGCGTGCCGGGACATAATGCAGCGTCGGTGGAAAGCGGCACTGAAGTTGAGGAGAGTGAGATGCACGGGATAGGCAACGAGGGCTCTGTTCTTAGGTGTAGTGGCGGATTTATACATATAGATCTGCATGCAACCAACCAACGAGTGGGTCCCTGACGTCCCGGTTTCCCAGATGACACTCTCGAGCTCGCTACCCACTACCTCTTCCCTGAAGTCTTGAAAAACTCGTCGGGGCACGTCAGTCGGCGGGGGGTGCCCGAAGAAATGTGCGTCGCTCTGCGGAGGGTCCCCACAAGGGCGGAAGGAGCAATATATCCGTGTTAGCTTGCGCTTCTTGCTTTCGGAGGGTCTCGACAGGGTCCCAAAAGAAGGCAGCTCCGAAGGACGTCGCGATGCGGTCCGACACACGAATTGCGGAGAAGCCCTGATGGTGAAGCTCCTTCCCGACAACAGCGAGTGTGAGAGAGCAACATTCTTGTGAGGAGCGATCGCGGTCTCCAAAGCGCGCGAGAGAGAAGTCGCGATCCCTCAAAATAGAGATGATCTCGTCAACCGTGCGCGTGCCGGTAGTCCTCTCTACTTCGGCAAGAGAAACTGCGATAGACTGTCTGAGGAGGTCAGACTTAGTTGTGGTTGGTTCTGCATCAGAGTGACACAGGAATGGGAGCAGCGGAAGCAGAGGCGCGAGAGCCTCATCGAAAAGGACATTATCAACGTAGTGGACAGGAGGTTCTGGGGCGCGTGATCCTTGCGGGGGAGTAGGGACGAGCTCAGTTGGTCGGTGTGCTCGGAAGCGGCACTGCTGCTCGTGTTTGGAAAGGGATTAGGCGTTGGAAGACGAGTCGACGCAATGCCGGTATTTGCAGCGCATGTTGAGGGCTGGCAAGGATGGCTGCAAGGAGAAGGGGTGGCGGGAGGAGTGGGAGAACGGAGAGGTAGGACATTTTCCACGTGTGGAGCTGTCTTCTTGTTTTCACTCAGTCCTAGACGGTATGTCATCTGGCCAGCACTCCCGCGTTCACGAAACCTAGTGCAGGTCTCGTGTACGCGGGAGTGCTCAAGGTGGAAGACGGGGCCTTCCATTCGACACACATGCACGCTATTAGCTGTATCGAGAAGAGAGAATCATTCATTCTCTGACGGCTACCACAACGAGAGGTGGGAATCGAGAAGCAGTGATACTGTATTACCTGTAATTGGAAGAATTTCAAACTTTCGTACGGTCTAGGATTTTTTCAAGGCAGGGCGGCGAAACTCTGGAACGCGAGAATATGTCACAGGCCCTTCTCGGACAGCAGCGAGCCGCGATGCCACCTCGTCAGATCTGTAAAGGTACCGTGCCGTCAACAGAAAGTAATGAGCGACAGTTTATCCTTGTGATGCGACGGCATGCGCAGGTAAGCAGCGCGGATTCGAAACGGTATTCGCACGTGCGCGAATGGTTTGGGCGGGACGTGAGGCGTCGTTGAAAAGTGGCAAGACATATAATGTCCAATGCGATGCGGGGAGGGCGGGCGGGTGGAGGCGGAGAGGGTGTGGGAGGGGGGGTGATGGTGGGGTGCGGTGTACAAACTTTAAGGGAAGGCGGGCGGGGAGGGTGGCGTCGCTCAAAAGTGACAAGGGGCGTGCTGTTCAATGCGATGCGGGACGTGCGGGCTGTTGGAGGTGGAGAAGGTGAGAGAGTGTGGGTGACAGTGTGGTGTGGTGTGCAAACTGGAAGGGATGGTGGGCGGGATGGGTGGCGTCTTTGAACTGTGGCGAGGCGTGTGGCGAGCGACGCGATGCGGGAAGCGCGGGCTGTTAGAGGTGGATCGCGGTGCGATGCGGGGAGTGCGGGCTGTCGGAGGTGAAGAGGGCGTGGCAATGCGGATGGTGGTGGGGTGCGGTGTATAATCTGGCAGGGCCGGGGGGCGGGGCGGGTGGCGTTGCTCACGAGTGCCAAGACGGGTGGTGTTCGATGCTACCCTCGGAGTGCGGGCTGTTGGAGGTGGAGAGGGCGAGGCAATGCGGGCGGTGGGGGGGTGGCGTGTAGAAGCTGGAGAGGAAGGCATGCGAGGCGGGTGGCGTCGTTCGAGAGTGGCAAGGCGCGTGCTGCTCGATGTGATGCGCGGAATGTGGGCTGTCGGAGGTGGAGAAGGTGAGGCAGTGCGGGTGACGGTGGGGTGCGCTGTACAAACCGGAAAGGAAGGCGGGTGGGATGGGTTGCGTCGCTCAGGAGTAGCGAGATGTTTGATGTTCGATGCAATCATGGAAGTACGGGTTGTTGGAGGTGGAGAGGACAGGACAATGCGGGTGGTGGTGGGATGTGGTGTACAAACTCGAAAAGAAGGCGGGCAGGGCGGGCGGCGTCGTTCAAGAGTGGCAAAGCGCGTGCTGCTCGATGCGATGTGGGGAGTGCGGGCTGTTTGAGGTGGAGAGAGTGAGGGAGTGCGGGTGATGGTATGGTGCGGTATACGAGGTGGAAAGGACCGTGCCCGGGATGGGAGACGTCGTCGAACAGTAGCGAGACGTTTGGTATGCGACACGATGCGGTGAGTACGGGCTGTTGGAAGTGGAGAGGACGAGGAAGTACGGGTGATAGTGGGGCATGATGGTGAAAACGTAGATCCGTCCGAATACTCTAGAAGGACTATTCCTGTAGCAGTACGCAAACGTAGTAGAACGACACCGGACATTCACCGCGCGCAGTGAATGTTCGGTTTAGTTTCAGTAAGTGCGCTGCGCAGGCACTCTTTACGCAGCTCCAAATGTAGCAAAACTGCATTCGGAACTGCGAAACGTGCCGTCGTTGAGCAGTAAAACTATGAATAGACTTCCACACGTCGCACTATGCTGCGCAGTATAACTTCATCCTGGACTCCCACAGCCCGTAGTATATCAACTAGTACTACTAGACCGGGAACTGCAAAAGGTGTAGTAGATCACGGGTATTAGTAGACCTCATACTGCACTCCGTGGACATCCGCATCCATTTCCGGAAAAATAGACGTAATGCGACCCGAAACAGAGAAGTATGGTGCAAGCTCACAATGACGCCGAGTTGCCTGAGCAGACGCTGCGGAGATGTGGGCGTCTTACTATATTCGTAGTCATATTTCAAAGTTCTCAGTTGACTATCAACCACACGCACATACTGATATTGGACTGGCACTCCCCACCTAGGCCCCCTACGTACTCGTTCTGTCTCAAGTGTAGTCTACATACGCCGCAGATCTAAGGGATTCATCTTTCTGCGCACTAACGACCAGTGAGTACATCCTACTTTCGACCAGATTCCAGCACCACATCGAAAAAGGAGATCGAAACTTAAGTATGATTTTCTCGGAGGAACGTTTTGAATGCATGTGGTAACCACTCTATTCACCCGCATTTTTGTACAGTTCGACAGAGACCGTTCTGTGCCACTGATTTACGGCGCTTCATGAGAGGAAAAACATAGCCGAGGCCAGAATGGAAGGAAAGCGCTGGGCTCGAAGAAAATCGTACACTCCGCACGGAAATACAGATCGTCAGAAGGGATGTGCCAGACGATGGTGAAGCTCGAGTAGTTTGCAGAAATATTATGTTTTTCACCGGACGTTCAAAATCAGGGTAGTAGGGAACAAAAATACATGTACATAAATCAGACACGTATGAGTGGCTGTGGTTGTCAGAGACTCATCTCAAAGAAAGTACTTTGCAACGTTTTCAATAAAATCGTGGAAGTGATCATCGTATTCGAAGATAGATCTTTTCTGTTAGGTAGTCATGTCTAGTCGCATACCATCCAAGAGGGTTTTTTTTATTGGTTTGACTCATAGGTGAGCACTAGAGTAGCAAAAGGATGGAACTCGGGTCGCAACTCTCAGATAACCGCATGTCTTGTACGCTTCCAAAAACCAGACCCACCAATACGATTCTTTGTTGCTCAAGTGTGAGCGTAAATCCTAGAATAGTGCTGTGTAGGCTATGATGAGACTTATTTTGATTTTGAAATATAAACGTTAAAACGATATACCCAGCAGGGTTTTTCCGTAACAGTATCGCAGCTTTGTGGCTGGGACACACGTCTCGGCTACTCGTTAGAACTGTGGGCTCGAATCCCAGTTGGATCACAGCTCTCACGAGACCAGCCTTCGCTGTCAACGCATCGCAACGAGTATGGGGATAGAGTAAGAGATATCTCACATAAAGAGACAAATCCCTTGAAGTTGGCTGTCAAAGAACAACAACCGGAATCAGACATTAATGCTCCACGGGGTGATTGAATACCAGGAACGTGGTTGTGATGGAGTTGTGGATAGCATCCAAATGAAGGTACAGCAGGGATGTGAAAGTATTCATCCTAGTACCATGTTGCCAGCTGACATACGTATGCACAATCTCATCAATGACGCGCTTTACAGTCGCATAGATAAGGGGCTGCACTCCGTCCTTACAGTTGCCCGCGTCTATCGCTGGAAGTCTTGCAACCGACGTGAGTCGCTCAAAGACTTTTAAGACTGAAGCGAGGGTATTGCACTATTAAGAGTAGCAGAAGTACCAAACTCGTGAGCTCTCACTCGTCCCGCGACGGATATGGCTTGTAATTAGACTGGAGTCCGGGTAGGCGTGCTCTACAAGCTAACGAGCATGGACAGTAGCCCCATGAGTCACATCAGTAAGATTTAGGCGGTAGGCTCTTACGGAGAGGGGCGTACAGCCTTGTGGGAAAACCCCGAGACCGTCGCTTGTAGCGATGTGGTGTACCGCTAAAGAAATTGCGATCTCTTCAAGTGATAGAGGAGCGAGCGAAGCATCCCAATAGCCGGCGCACGCTTTCCAGGCCCTCTCAAACTTTAAACCCAATCAATCTGTACCCTCCGAGACTTCGATATATAATAGCACTTAGCATTGGCACATGTAAGCACGCCAAGTCTTACGCCGGCGGCTAATCTGCGCCAGTTGAGCACGATTACGACTAAGAATTACAATTCACGCTACAAGTTACTCTGCCACGCGCCATCGGAATGAGTAAAATCGAATCAAGCAAATGACAATCGCATAGAAATTAGCGGGCACACGTGTGCCACGTAGGTCAGTACCACGCACGGCGCAAGCGCGCACGCCGGCGTATCAGTGACTTACACTGTCTGCCGTCGCGCACGTCGATTGTACACAGTACATTCTCTCGCTATAGTAGTGATGTGGACCCAGTGTCTGTTATGCATTCCGCCTCCTGTGAGGCCGGTATAAGTCGTTCTATCGTTAAAACATACTACGAACAGGTTTCTTCGATTTTTACTTTATTCGGAAGCACTTGGTCTTCTAAGGTGTGTTGTGCCGATGGTAAGCTACTAAATGCCAAACCTTACACTTAAAAACTAAAAAGGCCGAGAACGAAGCAAATACGTATGCAAATTTTGCATAATCGTAAAAGTGGCATCTCTCTGACGTAGATTTACGAATGCTCTTTGCAATTTTTTCGTACCTTGTCTGTGATTTTCGGCTGGTACAATAGACACCAGCCGAACTCTGAGGGCCAGTGTTCCACCTCCTCCACTCGTAATAAAATAACTACACAGTGACTCATATTGCGCTCGTTTTTCAAAACACTCGTTTACAGCAGCTCCGACTGTTTCTGGGAAAGAGAAAATACTCCGTTCAGCGCACTGTTATATTGAAGCATACACGTCCAAGAGCAAAATATAACCCTGCACTAAAAAAAAAACGCCTGTAGCACAGATTCAGTATATGAAGCTCAGCTTCAGCTGATATTTGGCGAAACATCTGGAATATGAAACAGACTCCAGGCACGGAACAGGCTGTGAGTAAGACAATTTATATCCACACTAGCGTGCTAATATATTCCCAGATTGAGCCAACAAAGATTCGGTCGTTACCAAGCCAGTTACCTTTTATCGTTATTCCTGACCGGTGGAGATAGTGTATAACAGTCGCATACATTTCTCAAACATTGAGTGCTGAAGGTACGCTGTATAGTGGAAGAATAATATGGTATTAACTTAATATTGGAAACTATGGAAAGTCAACATTTCACAAAGCTATTTTTATTATTATGAACAAGGGAAATTGTAGACTGGTGGAGGCGGTTATATGTGCCATCTCATACCGCCAACGTACTTGAATCCTTTGGATTTCGGCTTGTTTCTTTGGGCCAAGATTCTGCAGACTACAGTTTCCTGCATCATATAAGCGAGGGGATTTTCTCCGAAACTGTTAGCAAGTTTCGAACTTATTTGGATTGTCTGTGGGTTTTGCTATGATGTGTCAGCTACGTTTCGTGACTTCGACTTGGGCCGATGGGGTGTTCCGTCACGATTCAAGTAAGTCTGAAGTTCGTCCTACCCAATGTGAACCCTCCGACCTTACAAAAGAAGGTCCATTTTCGACAGTAATATGTCATTAGGATTGTAAAAGCCACCTAAGTAGTCGTCAATTTGATTAAGGAGAAAATTGCATGATAAAATTTAGAACTGCAGTCTAACAACAAAACAACAAATAGAGTATGTCCGCATGCCGAACAAATGTACAGTAGGTCGGCGCGCCGTTGCAGGGCCGCCTGCACAGTGTTGGCGAGTTTTGAAGAGAGCGCTTCCCTAAGTGCCCATTCAGATGGACTACATGAGCTGTACAGAAAGCACCGCATCAGAACCCGTCTCAGTATCCTTGGCGTGAGGCGTTAAATCATCACAAGCTGTAAGCAATTGGCTATTAATGTCGCCTCCTGAATGTACTCCAATGATTCACGCCTTCGCGCGCTGCCAGTGGCTCTAAGACTCCTTTTCGTTCTCAAGTTGTGCAGGTTGTGGAGTCCCTGCCTTGTCACAGATTGTCGTACTGCGAGCTAGACAAATCCCCGGCATCGCGGCAAACAGTTACGGACAGATAGGCGTTCATGGTCACAGTTTGCAGAGATTCACTTCTTTACCTGACGCATCCAGCTACGTCTACATACCTCCTCTATCAACTTCATCACTCGACAGACACAACGACGAATGAAAACACCACAAACGCACACACTCATACCCTCCTAAGCACAAATTCCTCTTTGCATACCCTAAGGATCATGTTGATGTTTGTCAACAGTCGCTTCATGTCGAACTCTCCGAGCAAGCCCGCTCTTCTCTGCGGCTTGGACCTGTATGGAATGCAGAATCCGGCCTGCCTGCCAATATCTGCTTCAGATCCAACGATGGACCTGCACTCTTGCCGAACCGTAGTCTCATCCGCAACCGAAAAGTTAAACTTGAATAACAAGTAGCAAAAGCAGTTTGCCAGCGGCTGGATAACGCCTATCGGGCATATTCCGATTCCCGTATCGCTGCCCGCCTGCCTCAATATCGTAGATACCTCAACTGCATTGTGCCGCTCGCCGAGTGCTCCCAGAGCACCTGCCATTAAAATCACGAAAACCGAAAGGATCGCCGCTCGATGCATTTTGGTCATTTGCGAAAGGCGAAATACACTCAATCGAAGGAGACCGGGTATGGCAAACTACAGATGCTGCGACTGGAAAACAGATCTGCGTCTACGCGCGTAGGCGAGAGGTGCTGACTGGGAGAAAGGTAGGCACGAGCCGAAACTGGAAAGCATCAGAGCTCTGCGTGGGCGTATATGTACTGTTCTCGACTTCCGGTTATACTTTGGAAAGATGCTCAATGCAGAAGCTTCATGAAGCGCATGACACTTCGAACGACTGCGCTCATAGTACAACTGTATTCTTTCTGGCTCTAGTGCTAGAATCTTGAAAATATATAGGTAGGACACTACCGCGGTCACAAAGCCTAACAGACCCTTGCTCGTTGCTTAAGAACTGTCCATATACTGCTCATGAACAACAGTCGGGGGTGTATGAAACACGAGGCATGGTCTGGACAACGTCTATAAGGGAGGGTCATTGGCGAAGCACTTCGTCATCATAATTTGTCTGCAATGTTTGGACTGCCTCACAGTGGACGATAACATGTATGTGACGATACAGCACAGAATCGAGTTTACACACGGTGCATCAGACTGTCTGCAGTTGTATATGGCCAAATACTACCAGAACTCCACGGGTGGCGACAGGGGGAGTCGAGCTTTCGAAGCTTACGCCAATTCAAGATGTTTGTATGCCGCATAAGTGCAATTGCGAAACTGTACCAATCTGAAGAGTTGCAGGTGAACTCTCGACGCCAGATGGAGACTCGCCATTGAATGTCCAGGCAAGGCAAAGGGTACAAAGAGTCAAGGAACTGCTTCTGTCAACAACCATAATTCCTGCTCATGCGACTAGAGTGACTGTAGTTGAGATAGCAGATTATCACCCCCCACAATGTCTACTAGTTGAGCTGAGAGATTTATACAGGTACGGCATTCCATTCGCAACGAATGTTCGCGAACGAATTGTAAAGTTGAGCCGGCCAGTTATAGTATACCCAAGTTGATATCTTTAGCAACACTTTGAAAAATTATAAAGTAGCTTCACTGGTTCACTACTGTCCCCAATATCAGCCTTAGTAAACCACTATTATAACGCGCAATAGAGACCAGAATGATCTTCTAGAGATGCTGCATATGTCCTCAAGCAGCTGACAAAGAATGAGAGAGAGGACTGCAGTTCCCGCTGTTGTCGTCAGATTAACGGGGAAGCTATGATTCCAAAAAAAATGTATTGTAGCTGAGTCCCGGACAAACATGCAGTCAAACTATCTTCTTAACAGTGTGCCTGTAAATCTAAACGGGATACTACTGGCATCTTCCATGCTGAATGCGAATGACACGAATGTTCATCCCAGGTTCGAGATTGCCCACTGTCCATCCAAACAATCGAAGTACCCGCAAGGATGAACTCAATGCATAATGGCCTGTTCTGCTGTTATACATCGGTAAACTAAATTCATATTCTTTGTTCTCTTTCTTCCCGCGACTGATTTTTTTCATGTTTGATCCATCAAATACCTTTTCTTGATGTCAGAATCTCGGTACTTTTGATTCCATAAGTTTCTTAAGGCAACTCCGAAAAGCTTCACTCGATGCTTTGCCGTTGATACTGAACAGGAGCAGGACTAAGTAGAATATCATAGTACTTGTTCGCAAGAAAAAGAAAACATGTGTTGGATGCATTTTGTACTCAAGACTAATTCATGACAAGTCATACCCCAGTACCACCTCTAGACTGCGATACTGTGTTGTTCATTGTCAATAGTTGCATCTTTGAAGAGCAATAAAAAAGTAACCGCATACTCTTTCACGTTTCAATACTAAACATGACATGATGTCTTGTCGCATGCAAGAAAAACGCTTAGGAGCATCATGTTGCTGCTTTCAAATGACATGAGATTGCAGGTGATTGGGTCGGGAACACTGGCTACTGTACGTGAAGCTATCAGCGGTCTAATACGAGTAACACCCCTTGATGGCCCGACTATCGGTACATCGCAAATAGCACAGATTACGAAAACTACGAGCTGTTGACGATGACCATCGCGGATGTTTGGACAGGCGGCAGTCATCTGGGCATGAGTTGCTAATGTGCGGCCAATGTTTCGGGGTCGATGTGCATGCTTTTTCTTTGATATGCCGCCTGGTTTTGATTTTACTGCACGTAAAGTCGTTAAAAAAAGGTTTGACTGATTAGGAAACGAGCTTCCGATTCACTCGAACTAGTTAAGTCCGAGATTATTTTAAAGATCAGCCGCATGCAGTCGTGTTGGCACTTACGCGGGTCTTGATGCGATATCTGGGTGGTACTGTCGTCTAGGGCAGCTTGCAATATATGGCTTTCCGAAGTCGACTTTTAAGATGAATGGTGGAGAGTAATCGGAGGTTGCACAAGGTAGCGACAAGTTTTCCTCATGCTGCGGACGGCGGCTACCTCAGCCATACGCTGAGTGTCTTCTTCACCGTATCCGGTGATGGCATCCGTAAATATGGTGGTTTTGAAAAAATCTTCGACCGGAAGTTATGTGCTTTCACAAGGTGTAGGCTGAATTGTGAAGCAAGGTGGACAAGGCGCTATCTTTTACATCATTTTCATGACACTCTATCTGAATATTTCCAGCCAGGGTGGCGGCTCGTCTGTGCGCGCTGGCGCTTTTTTTGTTCCGGTCTAATCATGCGTTACATACAAGTGGTATGCAGAGCTGTTGTATTCGTGTAAACCACGTCGCATCCATCTTGATCTTTGTATTTTACAGTACTGGTGGCATGTTCAAGCATGCGGCGCAAGCTTTCGCTACGCTCATAGCCCGTAGCCTCGTGGGGTTTAGGGGCCCTTTAGACTCGAAGACTGCACGTGCACGGCTGCTCTTATTGTCTCAGCACATAACCACCGCCACATTTCCGTTCACCGTCCACTCTTTAAATCTTGCACTACGTAGTTGTTTTAGAGACGAGATATAATGACTGGACCCTTTCGCTCCAGAAGCACGAAAAAAAGACAGCAACGACCCGAAAAAGAGCAGCTTCGGAGTTGACTACTCGTGTGCGAGGCTGGCCACATGAGTACAGCAAAGTGTGTATGGACGCCGTGGCGAAAATCAGATTTCACATCATACTCTCCCTCTCTCTCATTGGACTCTACTCCGAACGGTGTTTCTGCTAGCTCTGCTAACATGCGAAAGCACAAGGCACGATCAGGAACATGAAAGAGTTATACGACACTAATATTACAGTAAATTCTTCTCTGCCATTCAATCTCATGCCCTTTCTTGCGAGTATTCGATCTTTCTAAATTTCATTGACACGGTCAGACAAAAAGAACTCACGAGAGTTTTCTAGTACATTGGGAACTAGTCCCATCTGCTGATTATTGTGTCGAGAGCGATTTTCTCTTTGGTTCTACCAGGTCTTTCGTGAGTAGCACCTCAAACCTAATGGTTACAGTCGCATGAAAACTATGCAGTGCTGCACGAGAGACATTCCTCTGAAACTTCAAAACCTCCTCAACTGGACTCGGATTACAAGTTCTATATGAAAGGAGAGTATAGAGTATGTTGCTCGAGTTTAAGTTCCACTACCTGCCTCACCCCTTCTCGCTATGTAGGATAGACCTCGATTACATCCCCAGCCAGACGTGTATTGTAAGTTCAATGAGCAGTACCACCACGTTGGAAGTAAATTATGTAAACGTATGACAGGATTGGGTTGATAAGTTTCTAATTTGATTAGCTTACTTCGAAATTAGTCGCTTTTGCAGGTGCAGAAAGTTGTTAGAATTTCCTTAAAGTAAGTGAAGTTACTGGCACTTTGCAAATCATTTACGGACTCTGCCTGACTGCCGAATGTGTGGAAGCAGCTTGACAAAACGGGTGGAAACATATGTGCTCTGATTTTTTGGCTCTGGGAACGACTGAAAAACGAAGCTCTGATTCAGGTAGGTCTTGATGGAATAACTTAGTTTTGTAAAGCCCAGTATCGCACACTCGTTCTTACCGACACCAGTTGCAATACATGTGCCGAAGCAACAAACTGTTCTATTATGGTGAGAGCCTAGTGTGTAGGAGTAAAGAAAGAGGCTGGCTGGAATTTTTGTTGTTGAGTGCATGTGGAGGTTACCTCCAACTCAGTCCCTACAAACTTTATACTCTGTCAGCTCTCCAGTCGATTCCTGATGTGTACCATATAAGCAAGGCAAATCTACTTCGCGTCGGCAGTGGTATACCTCCTATCACTCTTGCATCGAACTCTCACTCCTTCGTCCCGTCATTTGCTGTGATTCGATGCGTTTCAAGGACATATGCCCTGTATCTTAAGGCCCACATGGCTCTTCTGTGCTTAAACTTATATTTCCTCCAGAATCTTTTCGTTGCAATCATCTCGCACTATCGATCTGGTTGCCATTTAGTTGTTCTCATACCTAAAAATCGGCTGCATCTCGAATTTTTTCACGGCGGAAAGAACTTCTGTGATAAAGGTCTAGTACTTAGTTTTGAGACGCTAGTATCTGTAAATTTGTCTCCATGGGAGGTCAAATTTTGCGCAGACTTAAAAGAGCCAGGGACTTGCACGCTTTAGCTGTTCTCTGTATATACTTGAAGGTCTTGGAGTACTCTACTCGGAAAGGGTGGAGCTGTGGAAAAGTTGGAAGGACTTCGTGCCCAGGCAGGGTTTGAGTGCAACAAAGGGTGCAACCGTCCATTTAGATATCAGACAAGGCAGCAAGTTAAACTACACGTAGAACAAGGAGCATATTGATCATACGTATTATATTTTTCATGTACTTCCTGAATGGTTAATTGGTCACCTCGAGGCCGAGCTTGACCTCATACGATGCAAAATGCAATGTCAAATACAGATACCGCCGGAGCAGAAACCACAATATTAGAGTTGGCGCGGGTATTTGGTTCTATGTCGTGTCTCCGTAGAATCTCTACCTTCTCCTTTTTGAAACTCTCAAACTGCTGTGCTTGGTCTGACGAAGAAGAATATCAATCGAAATTCCGCCCCACAAGCGATGTTTAGTGGTATGTCTAAAGGAGCAGGGGATTTGACATCAAGACTGAAACCAGTATAGATTCCGATTTCGATGCGTCTTATAACTTCATGATTATTGAATTGTGCTTGGAAACAAAGAATGCACGCACTCAAAGACCCGTCTTTCAAAAGCTGCTGCTTAAAGCACATAATAACGTATCAACGAGTGCGTCCCAATGGGAGAATATGCCACGTACTATGTTGACCGTATGGCCTATGCTGAAGGAGACAAAAATCCCTGGTAAAAAACAACTCCAATATCATCTCGCACTCTGCAGAAAGTACAGTACCAACTTGGACAAAATGCATGTCACTTCAGCTGATTTTGAGACTACTGTAGGCATGAAGTTACCGGAAATAAGTACTGTATTAATGGAGGAACAATGTACTGTGTCAAAGTCAGCTGGCGTACGTCCATGACGTGAGTTGATACTGCTGAAGAGTACTACTGTATCTATGGGTATATATATTTTGGAACAGTTGATATGAAGAGACGAATGTTGCAGAACATGATTCTTGCAGTTTTAGTATACTAATTTGAAAAAGGTAACATGGTAAAGTACATTGTTCATAAACATACACCATTGTGTGTGCACTTTTGAATTGCTTTTCAATATACCTCAGTTTTTGGAAGCCTAGAATAAGAAGACCGTTCTGTAAACCCCAAGTTTCTGATTGAAGCTATGAGGCTGCAATGAAAAAGAGGTGTCTTCAAAATTTTTCAATGGGATAGAGACAAACTCGCAAAAGTGTGGATCTCATCAAAAATCATGTCAATTTCTGCAGAAAATTGGAAAGGATAAATTCGGGGTGATCGAAAATAGCGGGAACATTTGGGACGTAATGCCTTTCATGCCGACTTCCCGAAGAGCGGCAGGTGTAGGGTCCTGAACTGTCAAAAAACCAATACCTGCATAATTGGACTAAAGCTTCATTGTTAACTCTGACTCGAGGTGCGGCTCGAGATATTTTTCTTCAAAGCCCCGTCGTCGTGACTTAGTTTAAACGCGTGTAGATCAGGGTTTAGGGGATTAGGGGATTAGGGGATTAGGGGATTAGGGGATTAGG
>JAUKWC010083380.1:0-29482 GCA_032356245.1 Endocladia muricata
AGCTGAACTTTATCCTCGAGGAACTCACCGGAGTCGTCAGCGTGGTGATTGAGGAGGTCGTGGAATGTGGAGCTGTGGAGACGGCAGTCCAACTTTATCGCGTCGAGCAACTACGCGAGAAGAAGCGCCGAAGGATTCTCCTCGGGAAGCGACTCTTCCGACCCCTCCTGCGACGGTGGACATGGGCAAATACGGTTGGGTTGTTTTGGTGCTTCACGAAGGGGGTCGCTCGGGTGCAGCAGTAGTGGGTTGACAGTTGACCAGAAAGCCTCACTACCTCGCCCCGTACGACTGCGTGCGACCATATGCCCCACTTTGTTTTCGCGAGCCTACAGTTCCATCTCTATCTCCTCTTTCAGCCGGGAAGGCAACGAACGAGGAGGCTGCGCGGATAGTCTCACACTGGGAGTGGTGCTCGACGGGGGCACCCGCCGACGACGACGCGGTCTTATGTCTTCCGAATTGGCATCCAACAGCTCCGAGACCAACTCGACCAACTCTGCACAGGCACCATCATCTTCAGGCGCTTCACATCGAAGCCCCAAGGCCTCCCGGGTATCGCCGCTAAAGTCGGCAAACACCATTGGCAAGTGGTTATCGCGCGATTCAAAGCGGTCCAGATACGGCCAGTTGCTGCTGTCCTTGATATCATACAAAGTTTCGTTTGTAACGATGGCTTGCAAGCTCCACAGGAACAGACTAGTACCCCCCGACATTGCCGCATTCTTCTCAGAATTTCGGCCTTATGCTACCGTACTGCTCGTACTTTCCTGCACAATGACTACCCCATTCCCTTGCAGTGTGGTTTCCTGCGTGATGGGTGCAAGCCCATCAGCGCGTGACTTCAAAGCCAAAAATTGCTAAAGATGGGGACGAAATAGAACGTAGGGTCCGACCTACGCCTCACACTCCGAAACTCCCGCAGGCTTCGTCAGCTCCGTCCACGCACGTGTAAGCAGCTGCACAGCAAACGCGAGACGATTTCCGCTTTCATTTACCTTCTTCAAAGCGCATACACGTTTCCTGCCGCGACTCGAGTGGCATACGTTGGTCGCGAGGAAGAACATGAGAATCCCGAAGGTTCTGGGGCGGCCAACAGAACATGTTTCTGGCAGAACTACTCCCCGATCCTTGCTGACCTGGAGGGGAATAAACTTGGTGCGAAAACTAACCAACACCCCATAGTTCTTCTGGCTCAGGACAACATCCGCGATCTCCCCAATCCTCTTGTCGTTCCGGGTCAGCAAGACAATTGACAGCGCTGCGCACACTATCTGCTTCATCTGCTCGCTGCCCACCTCGCGAGTGACCGGATCGTCGCTCTCGATAGAAGTGCGGAAGCCGCTGCCAGCGTTGCGCTGCTAGCTCTTCACTGCGGCAAGTTCCTTGCTCGCCATTGAGCATTCGTTGTCCGCTGCGAGGAAAAAGTAGAGGAAGGCTGACATTTTGGACTTAGTCAAGCCACATTTCGCGTTCATTTCGGATGAAGAGAGAACATCCATGAAGGCAGACAAGCACACGGCGGCCGTCCTGGACCGGCTAAGTTCAGTCCGCGCCATCCTTACAGTGCGGTGAGAAACGAGAGAGCGAAAGAAGACCAGGAATGATTGGGATGCAATGACAAAGGTGCAGAGCGACGCAGGCGAAGAAAGAACAATAACGTGGTTCAAAATACATGGAGGAGAGACCAGGACGAAGTAAAGAAAGCAGAGAGGACGACGTCGATATATTGGTATCGCAAGGGTGCGAGGTGTCGTGCTGTGGGAGCAGCTGTGTGCCATTTGTATTGAGGACTGGGCGGACAGCGGCCAGAAACACGACATACTCCCACACGCTCACGTTCCTGTGGCGTAAAAGCAGTTAAAAACAGTGGCGCCTCCTTCACGAGACTTGGAAAAATAAGTACATTATTTAGTGTGCAGGGGAGTGTCACTAGTGACAGGGGCCGAGATCTACACATGTGACAACACATAAGCAGATCTCGGCCAGTGTGACTATTGATACCCCACCGATGTTGTAAATTACATACTTTCTCACATGTGAAGTGCAGCTATTGCGGCCTGATCAGGATTGCTTCTTTATGTGCGCGACGATAGTTGCCGCTAACTGCGCTCGTTTAACCTTTCCTGGTCTTTGTGCCAGTACCCCACCCGCGCTGCCACTTTCTTCCCGCACTCTTTCTGTTCTCTACCGCCACCCGTGAACGCTCCCCCGCACACGAATCGTTTCTTGTCGTCTCTGCCTTGACATTGTAAGCTCCTTCATCGTTCATTCGACGTGTTGATTCTTTCTCGCAAATGCAGTACTTCTGAAATGAGCGACAAACTTCCCATCATGGCCTTCACCTCCGACTCGCTCACGTTGGCCACTGAAGCGCAGCCGGGGGTACAATTGGAGCCGGAATCGCAGCTAGCGGCGACATGGGAGGAGTTCCTGGCCAAAGCCGGCGTACAGTCCTCTCCATTAGAGTGGCTACCACGCAAATGCCAGCGCTGGGACGCCTCAGGCCAGACGCGTCCTTGGTCCGACCGCTCTCCGGCACCCGAGACTGTGGACGGTGAGGACTACAATATAGTTGCCGGGGAGGGCGAGGATCAGCCGGGGTCGAGTCGGACTTCTTCAAAACCCGACTAAGAGCCCGCTGACATCTACGTATTTATTGCGCAGACCATGCTGCCACAGCATGTTTTTTGCGAAAGCACGGACGCCCCTGTCGACGGCCTCCAAGGCAGTACGGTTGATCGCGGCTATAAGTACTGCCTTGGCGTTTTGTCGGTCATATTCCGACAGTGCCACAATCCCTCGCTACCGGATATCGCTGACGAGACCATCAAGGACCGCACGGTATTGCGCGATGTTGTGAAATATGCTACATTGGACGACCTTCGTCGCTGCCAAGCTGCCCTTAGTCTGCCAGAGGGAAAGCACGGCAGGCATGGGCTGGCGACCGCGTCGCGTGCGTCTCATCCGCCGAAAGTATGGACAGGATATAACGGATACGGTAATTATGGCCGACGCATCGGAGCAGAACACCTCCACCAGACTGGTCCGCATCGACAAGTCGTTCTTCCAGTATCTCATGAGTGCCATCCACTGCATGCAGGCTTTTGCCGTGGAGAACGATATGGGCCCTCTGGCATTGAGTTAGAAGGGAGATTAGGAAGAAATGACGCAGGCAACTCCGCTCCGAGCAACTGGCCTGTCTGCCCACCGCCGCTACGTACGCGTAGCTAAGAATTTTCTCCGAGCCTCAGGCCTTATAAAAGTGCTGCACGACCTGACCTTCGATACCTCGACCTCTAGGAAGCTCGGTATCACTTGCCCTGATGGCCACCATCTTTAATCGCAGAGCTCTCAGGTTGTGGCTCGGTTCATGACTTCTGCGTCTCGGTTCATCAACGACGCGGACGGCGACGGAAAGTTTGAATCTCAATCTTTCTACGCGCGCGAACGCCAGCTTTCCTAAGTTTGCCTAGCCTTGTTTGAGAAGTAGGGCAAGGTGAAGGGCCTTAGTTGTGACCAGTTTCTCGTGACTGAGAATTCTCAATCGAAACTGCCCAGAAGTTTCGTAAAAGAGCTCCATCTGAACCACATGGGCCTTTTCTCGAAGAGAAACAACGGCTCTGCAGAATATCCTGAGAAGCGCAACAAGGCGCATGCTGTACGCTTTGCGAATTACGTGACTCAGCGCTTTGCTCCCAGGCTCAGCAAGCACGCGTGCCCGGCTCGCGTGACGACCCGAGCTGCCGTGCCTTCTACGTGCTGCTCTGCCCGGCGTGCTCCCGTTTCATACGCGATTGCACTTGAGCGTGCAGTCCACGGGCAGGAGGCCCTCGGAGTGATGCCCCCGACAAAAACGCTTGCCAGGGAGACAACGGGGTACCCTCCTGGTGGTCAACGCCTCGACTTGTCGAGATTGTCTACTCGCGGAAGTCTGGTGGAGTGAAAAGGGCAGTGGGGCAGTGGAGATGAGGAGACGCTGAGAAGACCAAGGCGGCCCAGGAAGACATGGGCCAACGTGAAGCTACCACGCTGATGTTCGGCGACGAGATTACAGACCAGCTGCCGGTCGGCACTGCGGACAAGATCGTGGTATGTGGAGAAACACTTGACATTGGGGAGAATCTGGCATACGTCGGCCCGACAGATCACGAAGAAAAGGAGTTGCGGCTGTGGATGGCGAAAGACTCGCACCCTAGGCTCTGGCTGCTTCCCATCCATATACCCATTCAGGATCGGGCGCAGTTGTACCTATCCATCAAGGACGCCGTAGCCATGCGTCCACTTCAGGTCTTCATGGGGAGCTACGCGTCCTTTCCCGAGCTTGAGTGTATCGATGTGGGTCTGGACATCTCGAAGCCCAACAAGCCTCAGACACACTTCTGGAGGGACGCAACAGACGGAGGTGACGATTTTAGCAGAGGATGTGCCTACTTCGAGCGACGAAAAGATCAGCGTCAACACGTCGGCTACACGTGCCTGGAGAATTCCGCTGGGTCCAGCGGCATTCCGCGTGGAAGCCTCGAGCCCCTGACGGTGACGCCCAATTGGAAGCTTTCTCCCGTTGAAAAGTTGTTTCTGTTTCTGGCGAGCACATTCATCGAAGAAGTTTCACTCGATCAGGGGCGGAATGGGCTCTGGTCGAACCTAATTGTCAACGAGGGGGAAGACGAGGGGGACGCGGCGAATTGGGAGGTGGGAATCGACCGCTACTTTAGTACACGGAGGCTGTTGATGGAAGCCTGCGATGCGAGGGAAATGGGTGGGAGCTTTGCGAGGGCGTGTGTAGCTGGACGCGTGGGTGGGCTAGGTTGCTGCCTACGTCAGTCTGAAGAAGAAATCTGGGAGGAAGCTGTTCATACTTAAGACGGGGGGTCGATTTTTGGATACCGGGAAGAACTGCCCACGGCAAGCGCCGCACGAGAACTATGACGAGTCACTGAAAGCGAAGACGCTGGGCTTATTTGCAATCGTGAGCGGGGCAGTGGGATTTCTGTTGTCGGTGTGTAACTATTCATACGTGTTTGCAGACGGGAAGGAGAGCGAGCAGGCGGCATCTCCGGCGTTGTTCAAGATGGGGAACATCACTGTGCCTCCTAGCTCTGTGTTTTTCTGGCATGGGCATCTCGCGGATGCTGGGGCCGAGTATGAGGACCACATTGAGGACGAGTTCACGGTAGGGTACCATGTCTACTTTATGCCGGAAGGGAAATGTGTGCCAAATCAGGTGTTCTACGCACTGAGAGGGCTACGGCAACTCCCGGCCAGGGAGATGGGCCGTGTTAGTCGTAGGAGGGGTGAAAGACGTGAGGATTTCGCCACTCGAGACGACGCGGAGTTGGTTGGGGTTTTACGCTTGCACACGGGCGAGAGTAGTAGGGCAGAAGAGATCGGTCCTGCACGTGATGGTTCGAAGTACGATGACCCCAAGAAGTTGATTGTTCTTCCGACAAGTAGTGAGGAAGATTAGGTAGCTACACGACGAAATGGCTGAATAGTGTGAAGTAAAACAAACCAAAACACTACGTACCAGTTTGAGCAACATTTCCGGGCGAGCAGGCCAAAACGTAGCGATCAGAAAGACTTGGGCTCAGCAGCATGGAAGGTCACGCAGAAGAGTGGGCGATTTCCGGGCCGCTAGAGCAGAAAAAAGAGGTTTGCGAAGTAGTGAAAATTCAGACTAGGGGGGTGTCACTGGTGACAGAGGCTGAGATCTGCACATGTGAAAGCATATGAACAGATTGAAGTACGAAATTTAGGCCGACAAATAACATCCATCTGCCCGTATATTTTCAAGCGGGTAGATCTCAACCGCTGTCACTGACGGCACCCAACCAATCTTATAGTTCCTTACTTTTCAAAGCCACGAAATACAAATCTACGACCTCTCTTTGACGTCGACGCGAGGTACAGTTTGTTTCTACGCTTCGTGTGATACTTGTGGAACCTATGCAGGACAAGAAGTGTGTGCCTCCCGTTCTGCACCAGTCAACTGTAGCACGGCTACAGGAAGGGTGGAGTGAAGTGTTCGCGTCTGTAAATCGCACGCACATCTAAGCAGAGATGGCCGTACAGCGTAGGAAGAAATTTGTTTCGTACGAAAGGACGCTGACTCGACTGTAGGCCTCAGCGTTGCGCTGCAGTTGGCAACAATTCGGCGCAAACCACGCGGTGCCAGATGTATGAATTCTTGCGCGAATTGTTGACCAGTGACGGGGCGATACAGAAAGAAGCCTTTGCTACACGAACGCATCGTGGAGGACAGGAACACTACGTTTCAGCTCCGCCGTACCTTTCAATGTCTTCTTTTCTGAACTCACTAAACCGACACCGTCCGGCAGCACTCGGGCAATACGCCATGCCTTACGCGGGTTACACGTTAGTTGTTGTTGGCGTTGCTCTATGTTTACAATACTGTCCGAGAAATGAGAGCAGAGTTTTACGCATCATCTCGTGCCAAATAACGTCGGCGAGATTCTGGGTGACCCAGCGCACCCGAACATCTCCGAGCATAATGCTCAGTTTCCTAGAGCCATAAATAGCGCCTATTGCGCGTAGTGCTGGTCAGTGCAGTGGCGCGAAATTCGTTCGAGGGCAATTAAGAGTATGGAGGGTCGAGGGTAAGCCTATCCACGTGAGGGCGCCTGTAGGCCATCATGTGACATTGAGGTACGTACAGTGAGATGCAGAACTGCAGTGCACTACATAATTCGCAGTACGAGCTGTATGTGTTACTAGGAAATGAAATGCAGGTAGTGGATGCGGGCAATCACTGGACGCGGCAGTTTCAAACATTTAGTTTTTGGAAGTCGTCGTCCATACGAAATACCGCTTCACTGCACGAACTCCACGTTTTGGAATGCCACAGAAGTCAGCATTCCTCGGCATTCCAAGATGTGCAGTACGGGTCGACGGTTGACTACGCTACTGCACCCGGTGGACGTCTGCAACCATTTCCGGAGACAGAGACGCGGGAGTGTGGTGCGTTGAAGGACGAAATGGTGAAGGAATCTGAGTACTGGTGGGGCGTGCTGGTGCGAGATGAGGAGGAGCTCGGAGCTGTCAATCCCTCGTTGCCGAAGACTGGTAAGACATGGGCAGTGTGATGCGATGCAGGTAGCGTAGAACCTCGGAGGTGGTGACGGTTGCGGACTGGAGTTGATGTCGGTGCCCGGTTGTGCGACGCGGGAAAAGGTCGGGTTGGATGTCTTGGGTGGTTGGAAACCCACGGAACGTCGGGTACACAGTGCGATAGACGACCGTCAGGCCTTGGACACGCAGAGGATGAGAGAGTCTGAATACTAGTCTGATACTATGATGCAATCTGGGATGGAGGATGTGTTTGTTTTTGCAGGGTCGTGAAAGGGTGTCGAGACAGGAACAGTGTGCGGTGGTGCAGGGAGTGTGGATTATCGGAGGTGGAAAGAATGAGGAACTGGACGTGATGGTGGGGCTTTCTTTTGCACAGTGGGACAAATATCGAAAGGGATGCATGGCGTGGCTCGAGACGGGCAAGAGATGAGGCATGGGGTGCAATGTGGAGAATGCGAGCCTCCTAAACAGGAGGCGGGGGCCTTGCGACTGCGGGTTGTTTTGCCGCACGCTCACGGTAACATGCGGCCGTCCGAGTAAACCACATGTCGTGGACACGGTGCGGTAAGGATCTGTAGTAAGTTGAGACTCTACGTCCGCCACATGCGGTGAAAATCCGCTGGAAGTTTGTACTGGGTCCTATACGCATCAGCATTGCGTTTGGAACTGCAAAAATTGTCGTTTGAGTGCAGTATAACGAGGAACGGACGATTACAACCTCCAGTACGCGAAGCAGTGATTTTGCACCATAGATTTGGACAGACTGTACTACGTCAGCTGGCATCAGTGGTCTAGGATGATTACGCACTGATTGTCTACATGCAGTTTTCATGGACCCGAACACTGAACTGCTTTAAGTCGAGCTCTAGGAAAACTGCACCCGCATGTCCAGTTTAGAGAAGTCCGAGTGTAGCTTTACTAGACCTGAACGTGGATCTGCCGGAAATCCGAGTGCCATTATACAACACTCTGAGCTGCACCCAGCAGACATCAGCATCCATCTCCAGAAACATCGACGTTCGTTAAATATTGACTAGGCTACTGCATCGCGTCGACGCCTGCATCCAATGTCTGTCCAACAGAAGAAGGCGTTGGAGTCTTTTGAGTGTATATTGTTCAGCGATACGCGTCTGACGGTTTATACGGACGTTCAAACCGACGGTTTTGATCGGTGACACTACACACAACTAGTGAGCAGTGCTATACGTAAAGCAGCGCCTAAAATTTGGCATTTGCGATGGCCCCAACGCTTTGTCGGTGGCTCTGACACTATAGAAGGCGTGTTGAGATCTCCAGGTGCTCAAACGTTTTTGGTACGTTTTTCCCCCCGAATTTCAGGTTGGTCTGGAGTACTATGTCTCGCAGTGTGCATACTATCGATACAGCTGTCCCCCTTTACTTGATCGTTTCCAAAATGCTCGGGGCTCACTTGCGTACACCTCCTGTTATGTCCCGGGTTTGCCATACTCTGGGGGTCCGAATAGGATGGTGGTATCTGTAGGGGGTTCCGTGTGGCGCCTGTCGCGTGGTTAGCACTGTGACGTTAAGGTACCTCTTCGAAATGTACAGCGCAGATTGTGTTTCAAGGTATTTCCTTGTCTGGACGCCTCTTGGGACTATTTATTTGGTGTAGAATAGGGGGTGTCCTTGTTCTGAAGGTCTCGAGGGTAGGCGGGTCTCCACGTATGCTGGATAGGCTCGGAAGTATTGCGACTAGGCGCCAATCCGTACCGACGCATCTCTACTTCTAACTCCTCGTCCCTTTCGTAACACCTGTTTGCAGCGCTGTTGGTTAGATACTACTGATGGAGTACCGTATGCATTGACGTCCAGATTTCTTTCTCCGTGGGAGTTGCCAGTAGTTTCAAACTGGTGAACTCTTTGCTCGGTCGCCCCGCACAACGAAACGGCTCCATGGGGGCCTACGCGCTCGAAGGTACGGGATACATCGTCGTACACGAATATCGCAGCCGGGAGACTCGGCGAGTGTCGCAACTGTATGGACGTGGGCCTGTCTGGCCCAATGCTTAGAGTTTGTCTATGTACAAAGCGGGTTTCCCGACCAGGATCAGTGTTTCAGTGTACCGTCGGTGCTACCATGTGATTCTATGCGCTGGTGGAAAACTGAAAGCACACCCTCGCATGCCTGTCGTGTCACTCGATCTCCTTGGGCGTCATCTATCTTGCCATACCGAGCATCTCTTGTTATAGACTGACACGATGACACGATACATACTCACGCTTGCATCCCTCCTGTACTACTGCAGTAGTATCACCGAAGCTGATCGCGGACACAGGCCAATTGGCGATGGCAGACGATTAGAATTTGGCTCCCTGATGACGTTGAAGAATCCCTTCGGCACCCAAAACCGTGGAACAACCACGATTCGTTGTCTGTTCCTCCTTGAACGGGTCACTGAATTGTGTCTGTACCGATGCTATTATTTTTCTCCCGAAGCCTCTCTGGTAGACGAGAGTAACTGCATTCCTGACTTCCACTTCGTGTTCAACGTTCCAGCTAGTTTGCAGGTCGGGAGGAGGGCTGTTTGTTCAAAACTGTAGCACATGGGGCTGTTCAGAGCACGAGCCCGACGGGCACGAGCAGGTTGGCACTTTCAAATCGCGGGGCGTAAACGTAAGTCAGCGCGCCGCTGCACATATCACGAGCTCTCCACCTTCCTGCATGTTAATGGCCTCGTCCCGCGAGAGACCCTCTATTCGATTGTTGGGTTCGACCACTCCACTATGTATGGCAGTACCTGGTCAAGAACTCCTCGACGTCTACGATTCTCTGAACCTTCTAACGGGATGTTGGCGTCAACTGCGTTCCATTCTTCGGCAGAACATATTCCAGCCTGGCCGTAAACTAGGACGCGATGGGCTACCAATACCGTTGAGATTGATGCGACTAGTACAGCACTCAGCATTACTGCGCGTACAGGCTTTTAAAATGGAGTTGTGGTCATAGTCAAATTACAGCTTAAGAGACATGTTCGTAACAACACTCCGTCTACGTGGATCGAAAGGAGCTCGACACAACCCTTGGTAGGGAATGTTTTCGTTCTTTTTGGACTATTTCTGCGAAGGACTGATTTCTCCGGGCACATAGTGCACTCTTCCGCGCCGGGGTAGCAATGTATCGACATCGACTTCGAGCAGGAAGCTGTCCCAAAATACTGTTTTGTGCACCCGCACCCAGGGTGCGCCGTCAGTTTCTTTCAAGGCCTGAGTCGTAGAGGCCGACTCGCGGGTACCTGAAATCCGACAAGGTGATCTCCCTCGGAGGTTGCTCGACAGACATTCTCCCCGAGCCAAGAAACAAGGAAACTCTCTCCCTCCTGCTCAGCCAGACCAGGTGCTTGCGACATAGAGTCCCCCCTGTGTACTGCTGAGGCAGCTGTCCGACTGGCTTTGGAAAAAATGGGTGGTCGTGCTTCTCGGCTGCGGTGGCCCCGTTCATTCTGAACACCGGGTTGGTCACCAACGGAGACTCAGGACTTCGCTCGTTGCAGGAGGAGCATTCATGTAAGGCGAAGCACGCGATATCTTCGTGCACTATAACTGTATTTGCGCCGAACATTGCTAGGCCCGAGAGGGCAACAACTTGGGCGTTTTGCTTTCCGTGCTTATATTTCACATGGATGCTAATCTTTGGAGGACGAGTCCCACATCTCATGTGGAATGTAAGAATATCTGAGACATCCACTAGCCATCGGAATGAGGTATGCCTAAAATAGGCCTTAAAATCGGTATATAGGAGCTGTGGGTGAGCAGAGGTCACTGAGTACTCTGCCACGCAATAGTCCTTGTTGATTACCCTACAGCTCTTCACAACGGCTTAGGTAGAGGGTGATGCCTGCCGCATAGGTTTCCGAGTGATATCCTCTTGTATCGGGAGCTGTTAAGCGCGAACATGGTAACTACTTGTCTCCATATCCAGAGACTATGGAAGGGAAGCCCTAGGCCAGAAGAGTATGTGGGGCGCAGATACCGTGGCAACGGACCAGTGAGGTCAGCCCATTTGCCCCTCCCTGAAAAGCTCAGAGTTGGCTTGCTGCACATTCCCCGATTACAACCTTTGCCAATATATGGTATACGTCATTCTCCACAAGCTTCCTGTACATGTTGTCGGGTCCGAAAATAGACCTAAGGTCTGATTGCGATTCTGGGACTCGTGCCGGTCTGATAACCACGACGCATGCAATGTCGAGTGATGCGAGTCTGTCAGGGAAACTATAACCTTCGAAAAGCTCTTTGTCCTTAGTGAACCCGCAAGTTTCGACGTTTATGGACAAATCAGCATTTTGCATGCATCGAAAGAGCCCACTCACGCTCATACAGTGGCTCATTGAGTTTCTTCCGAAAATGGTTCAATCATGAAGATACATTAAACATGAAAGGGACTTAAATCATTCAAGGAGAATACAGAGTCCGTTGTGAAGGTGAAGGTTGCGCAAGTGGGCCAGGAGGGTATCCACTTGTTTGTGACGGGGCCAAAAAGTCACGGAACAGTGTTTCAATCTTGATCCTGGATGCTGACGGGTATTTGACGAGCATCTGATTTAGACTGAAGTGGTGTAAGCTTTGTGAGGTTCCAAAGGAAATCCGGAAACTCCTCCATAAAACGTACTACCAAGATATGACGGACAATGTCCTGTTTCAGACTTCTGTAATCGAGTCATAAGCCCCGGCAGCTGTCCGACGTTGCAACGATTACGATGGGCGGCACCCACGGCGAACAGTTAGGCTTATCCACTCCGCTGAAGAGTTTTATTCCGACTTTTACTTTATCTGCTGTGCAAAACTCTGGCATTGCCCTGTCCGGCAATGGCGAAGTAGATTAAGGTCTGGGTCTCTCTCTTATGTTCTGGTCAGCTCCTGTACTCGCGGCGAGGTCGGTGTTCTACATATCGGAGTATTTCGGGAGGAGCGTCCGAAATAGTTCGCAATCGTAGGGATAAAGGCGGTCTCATTTGATGTTGCTAATCGAACTGGAATCTTGGACGGTAGAGCGGGTAGCTGGCGACATGATTTCAGACTCCGACGATGTGTTCGCTGGATTATGCCCGAGATGATCTACGGGTTCAGCTATCACGCTGTAGGGTATAGGGCTGACGTCCTCGTGGGGGAAGCCTAAAGTCTCTCCAATGGGTCCTGGCGGTGGAGTGATACACGTGGGGTGGGGCGTGTAACAACCATATCACTTCGTTCGGTAGCACAGGCAAGAGAAAATTGCACACGTCTCACAGGACAATATAGAAAGGAATCGTGAGATCTGCTTCTAATAGGGCCTTCATCGCCCATAGTTGTCGCGCCCCGTGGAGACTTTGCATTTTCTGCAAATTCATACGGCCACAACCTACCACAGGAACGGGGACCTACCATTTGGACCTTACAATGGTCGGAATGGCTTCTGCTGCTTTCACTGTTGGCACAGTTTCCCGTCCGATCGTATCGTAGCGTAAGTGTGGTTGGAGTGGCACAGCCTTTGGAAACTTCTTATACAGACGTAGGGGAAAGGAGACCTTGGATCCGTTTGCGAGGTCTGCAGCTTTAAGCATCGGTCGTGTCATTTCCATAAGCTGATTCCGAAAGTCTGCACCTCTAACGATAGCGCCAGCAAACTGCTCGATTACCATGCAGTGCGATAGGATGAGATGAGTCGCTCGGCGGTCCCTCAGTAATAAGTGGACGGCGGTGAGTGGCATCACAGACGTCGGCAGCTGCACCAAACCTCTGTTCGTTCCGGGATCATTCGGGGGAGCCCTGATCTTCTGCCAAAATATTGGGCAGGCCACAGTCTCCATGACATGCAAGCAATACGGCAGGTAGCTGCCGTCTCGATTCACGTCTCCACCGGCCTTCAACTTCCTCCGGGCGAAAACTGGAGCTCGATCTGGGTCCTTCGGGTTACTAAGACGACATCAGAAAGGTCTGCAAACCACGTTGCTGGCTTAACCCGTCCCGTTCCAGTTCTTTTTAAAAACGGCAATGATACGAATCCCGGAACGGTGCCGAAATCTACGGGGAGGCGAGGCCCTGAAGCCTAACGAAAAGCTGTGGCTAGCTACACCGCTTTTTCGACTTAGAAAATCCCCCTCTCTGTGTTTTCGGAAGAGGATGCCGACGTTCACAGTGTGCATTAGCGTAGCAGACCTTCCACAGACACTAAAATGTCTGTATCGCCATGGAATGCAGACTTCCCTGGGAGTGCGGTATGGGGAATTACTGTACTACTGCGGCTTGCCTCGTCGATGCCACCTGGCGACGAAATATTGTTTTCAAATACCACGTCCAAAGAACTCGCGTTCTGTTCATTGCAGGTCACTTCTGAGTAGAACATTCGGCTTTTGAGGGGAATCATGTCGTACATTTCGGTTCCGCACTTTCCGTTTCCTACCTTGATGGCGCATGATAGCCACAACATATCTTGGGGTGAATAAACGTACCGTCCACTCTTCGTAAACTTAAGTGCTTCCCAGAGACATGCGCACCATCGCCTTGAAGAACTCCGTGGTCCTCATGCGCGTTGTGCCGCTGTACAGAAGTGAGAATGTTGCCCGGCAGTACTCAGCTCGACCTGCTATTCAAGAATCATGTCGACGTTGTATGGCAAGGAAGGGGGTAAAAATTTATGCGCTCGCTTCGCAGACATACTTATAGCCCTACCGAAACGCCACCGCAGACCATTTTGGAAAATATTCAATAAGGAGTGGACTGCACGGTTGGTTGTGAACAGCATCATTCGCGTGCAATCCGACAGTACGACTTTTAACTGGGTCACGAGCGTGACGCGTAATGTCTCACTCCTACGGATTATGAATGCGAAGCAAAGTACGCTTTGTGCATCGTTCTGTAACCGGTCAGATATCCGCATGTAAGGTTGTGCATCTGGCACGGCGTGGTTTTTGTCGAGGTCTTGGTACTTGCAGATTCGGCCTGAAACCTACATCGGCGTCTGTATCGTGCAATCCGGAGCAACGTTCTCAAAAAGCTGAATGTCTACTTATCCTCATAATGACGGGGACGTACCAGGCGCTAACACTTTAGTCCACTTTTGGTACAGCTGGGGTTCACTGTTTGTCGGCGCCACCCAGCGGTAGGAGCTGCATGCTACTTGTCAACAAACCTCACCAGTACCACGTGGAGCTAAAACACGAAATGAAGCGCGAGTTGTCGTCGAAGACGTGTTCTACACATGTCTTTGGCTTGATCCGAAGGCCGGTTATGTTTATGGATTGTTAGATGTCATGAATGGTAAGGGCTAGTGTGTCTCGGACATGTTTCCTCACGTGAGACCGAAGGTCGCGGAGGCATTAAAGTGTCAACGTGACGCCCACCTCTGCTGTTCCCTACATCGACTTGAACGTCTTTGAGTTCTCTATTCCGGGAGAGTGAGCAGTAGAAAAACTCAGCGAACTATTTGCACAGGCATGGTTTTAGTGCAACGGAGTAGGCTTCCGTTTTTCTTGATGTCATGAAAGGGAGTAAGATAAATAATATCTACAACAACGAGAATATTCACTATTTCTGTCGCATATTTCACAACTTGTGCCGGTGATCAGTTGCCCTCACATGAGGCGAGACATGACCTCGCCCGAGGCAAAACTCTATACCCGATGACCAATGGGATCTCCTTGCGTGAGAATGCCGGAGCAGATCGGTATTGTTGTTCAGACTAAACTTTGCATACCCGTCTACTCATTTTTTTCACATGAGCATTTTCGTGGCTGTGAATAGTGACACCTCGCCATTCTTAGAAATGGCTTCCCTATCAAACTTCTTTTCATTCCTCAACAGGCCGCAAAATCGCCCGGCTTTCCTGGGCCACTAATCTCGCATCGGACCTCAACTCTTCCCCGGCCCCTGTCCTTTGTCATGCTGACTGGAACTAACTCTGGGACATGGACATGGTTTTTAACATTTTTTTACTCAGCGCTAGTCAGTACCGTAATCGTACGGCTACCTACTCTTATTTGCTACTCGTCGAAACGGCAAGGAAATGCTCTGGATCGTCGTGGTTGGCACCAGTATACGTCGAGTTACCCTCCATTGCCGCGCCACTGCCGTCCTTGTCCGACAGTGCAAACCGACCTACGCCCGCGTTATCCCCAAGCTGGGAATGTTCATCTGTTCTATCACTTCTTCCACTACCAGCGTCTATCTTAACGACGTGGAGCTTCAGTAGCATTCTCAGCATGTATAATAATCGGTCTAGCACGCCTTTCCCTTCCGTCCTGAATGACATATGGTCCCGCACCGTCACACCACTATTGTATTACGGTCCGTGTCTCGGGCCTCGTCGGGCAGAATATTCCCGTACCTGACAGACCTCCCCGTCGGGAGGAGCAACAAGCTTTGCTATTAGCAGCAACGACGCCATTGCCACTTGCTCATTTCCATCCCGTAACACAAACACATCTGAATAGTGGCATACTCCCAAGAAAAAGTCCACCGTGCGCTGGCAATTCGAGACAGGCCAAGCGTCCCGGCTTTCATCGTTTTGTTGGAGCCACTATAAGGCGCCTGTTGAAGACCATTTATCCCAATCGGCAGAAACTAGCCCTCATGCTCTGGCTTGAGCAGCTTCCGCGCAGAAAACGTCATCTGCCGGATATAGGCCGCAAGCTGACACAACTGGGCGTCCTGCCGTGTTTCGCTTCATTAGTTCCGCACCCGATGCCTTTTCGCTTGGCGCGCTTCAACTACAAACGTCTCTGTACTGAAGGACCGGGCGATCACCACCTCCCGATCTTCTGCGTCCCCTTCGTCTTCTCCTGCATTGAAAGTTGAGCTCTACCAGGTCTCATCTGGCTTGTGTCACAAGGCACTCTCCCGGCAGAGAGAGCTCCCAATAGCTAAAGTAACTTGTCAACCCGTTCGTGGCTTAGCTCGGGCATCGCCATTACAGAAGTGAGGTTGCAGCGCGGAATACCAAGGTAGTCCGCGAAATACTCAAACCAGTTGTAGCCCAAATGGTGAGACTAAGCTTCTATTTGTTTATAGGAACCATACGCAATGCCACAGTCTGCACCTCTTTTTTGTGAACTCATCCACACGAGCGTTTGAGGCCGGTTGCACTTCCAGATATCCGGACCGGGTTCCGTAACCTCAGTCTCTCTATTGTGGTCGTACCTCGCCATGAAGATCTGAAGGCGTGGAATGGCTCCGAGGTTTTCGAATGTAAGGACGCAGTACGCCCGGTGCGCAATGATTACGTCGTTTAGTAGCAGCGATAGCACTGCGTATGGGTCGTCTGTTATCAACAGCCGCAGGGCCTATGGAGAGTGATCTGGCAGGTCAATGTACGGGTGCTTCTTCAAAGCTTTGGAGCTTTCATTGAGTATCTTTTTGCGACCGGTACTGCTGACCGGCTACCGCGTGGAAAGCTTATCGTTGACCAATGGCGAGGCCCTTCGCAAATGGCCCATATTGTTATTAGTAACCGTAGTCGTCTCAGTCTTCTCTCTCTCCGTTCACAGCGTTAGACGTATCTATGATCTATAGTTTCGACTGACCCCCCGTTCTTGTGACTCCACCGGAAACATCTGTGCAGCCGCAATCTTGCTAAGGAGCGCCTAGTGCCTGTCAGCGCTGTTAAAGCCCTCCGCGCACCAGATGCGTGGTTCAGTACTGGTACTTTGAAAGCACGAGCACGCCGGGAAGAGCTGTGTCTAAAAATCTTACCACCTGGGGTCCTAACGAAAGCAAGGGGGGTGTACTTTCAGCGTACGGAAACACACTGACGAGATACATCGTTCGCGAAGTGTATAGCTCAGGCACTATCACGCTTTTCGCCATCATATCGAGAGTCGTCGTAAAAGTGTAAGTCGCCGGCCGGATTACTGACGAAGCACGACGCGGTAGCTGTAAACGTCGCTACGACTCTGTGACATTCTGACCACCGATGCGTGTTGTCGAGGTGCGTGTCGCCGAACGTCGTGAAGGTTCAGCTCTTGAAAGGTAAGTCGCTCGGCACCTTCACGAGACATTGGTACTGGAGTAGGATTTTGGCTGCGCCTACGTAACGGCGATATGCCGATGAGCCCGATGCTGCCAGCATAGAGATCTTCGTTGCTGATTCCCCAGTATGCTTCTACCTGAACACCACCAGTCCTACGCCGTTCTTGGTGGCGAGATATTCAACGAACTGGATGTTGCCCACGACGAAGGGGAAGAAGAAATCGTCGAGGTGAGCTGGTCCTGCGAAATTTTTTTCGCGGACGCATCGAACACGATTTCCAGATTCCTAATGTCCTGTCCCCGACTGCAGCAATCGAAGCGCAAATGGAAGCGCCCGCGAGCGCACAAGATGGCATTAATTTGCACTTTGAGGTTGAAGACGAATTGCCAACCGTGGAGGCTGCGCACTATACCGCACTTGACGCCTTTGCTCAATACCATGGCGATCCTGGAGGTCACAATCGCGGTATCCAAGAGGGAGAGACAAGCAGAGCGGCATAGGGTGCCCAACATGGCGCCATGGTCATACTTGTAGACGCACTCCGCTATCTGGCCTGGAGTCCGTCGATGGCGTCATGCGCTCTTCCGGGAGGGACATGCGGCAGATCTATAGCTAATTCAATATACACGTCGACCTCGTCTAACCCGAGGGCTACCGTCGAGAAAGTTAGACACGACACGGGCTACTTTTCCGCCTCCAGGGAAACCAACTCGGATTCTTCACCCGCGGGGGTCTCTGGCCATGAGGACCGGGGGGAAGAACGGGGCGCCTCGCTACATGAGTACTAGCGTGGGTATTCGCGGGGCTATGACTCCGATTTAGAGGGTCGTAAGCCTGTTTCGGCCTGACATTCCTCCCGCACCCCCGCCGGCTGCGATTCCGACCTCAACTGTACCCTTAGCGGCAGCACTACAGCTGACCTCAGTGCCTCGTGGGTGGAGATCACCATCGGGAATTCCCTAGCCATGGGGGACGTACGGTAGTCGTGAGGAAGGGATGAAGATGGTCATAAACGACGAGAGACTCCGTATTGTAATGATGGAGAAGATGAATGCGAGTTTCCATGCTGGGGTGGGTACACGGGCGACCATAAAGACTGAAAACAGGGATATACGAAAATTGCATCGCAAGATGGACAGGGACCTGAGCACCACACTGTTTGGAGCGGGTACTGCCCGCGAGAAGGTGCGAGGCACGCAGAAAGATGGAGTTTTGAGCCAGCTGGGATAGTAAAGTTTCAAGATTGAAAAAGCGACCTCGAGTCACAGGTTCGTAGGTGGTGTCACTATTGACAGAGTTTCGGATTTGCCTACAAAACGTAGAAGTTCCTGTCACATGGCCAGGATCATCTGGACGAAGATATAAGCGAAAAAGTACGATCGGCCCCGCGAGGAGCGTGAGTACCTAAAATAAAGTGGAAACTATCTCGTAGTGCTCAGCAATACAGAAAGCTCGAGATTCGAACCAGGGACGCTGGACCTCAAAACTGCTTGACGAGGCAAGACTAGAGTTCTTGCGCACCCCGCCATGGCGAGGCCTGAACTCCGCACATTCGCACTGCCTTCCCATATCTGCCCCTTCCAGGACCTCCTCAGTCCCTCGCGCATCACTTTGAACCCATACACTTTCTTTCCGCCGATTCTACGCCCCTGCAGAGCAGACAGAGAAGCACACGCCTGCAGAAGTGGTGGGAGGGTTCGAAAGTGAGATGGATGGGGGTTAGAGACAGCGAGCCGTCACGACACTGGTCTGGACCCGCACGACATATTGGCGCGTGAAATACGGTTTGTGAATCCGGATCACAATTCAGGATTTGAACATTTGGTTCCAGTATCGATATGACGTATCCAGACCCAGAATTTTATAAGTCGTGTTGTGCCGGATTATACTCGATATCCTTTCTTTATACATGTTGAATGTTTCATCAGCATAGACATAATGCTTCCACCTGACGAAAATCCAAACAGCGGCGTTCTGGTCAAGGTCCGACATTCCGAGGCTGCCCTCCACAATCATTATGAGGGGATGGAAATCGTGAACAGCGTAGCAGATCGACCAAACATTGAGGGCCGGGAGGGGGACATTTTTGTTCGTGAGGTCACAGTACATTGCTGCCATCTCTTGGCCTTCGAGGCCCCACGTAAGGCGCGGCAACCGAACCTCTAGCAGAGGTCCAAGTAGCACCTATTCCGTCTACGCGCCCGGTATGATATGAGTGGGCTGTCTTGTCTTTGAAACGTTGATGCCTGTACGACGACTGCACCTAAAAATCGGTGTACAGCAAGCCCCACCGTTCTAGAAGTCAGAATTGAGGTTTCACCTGCCCTTCCGAGAATGGAATCGTGGGTTTAACGGGCGTATTTCCGTCTGACCCGAAGGTTCATGGCGGATTGTAGATCATCGAGGCAATGACGAGACGCTGCCTGTTCGGTGCTTCCTCGGCGCGCTTCTACGACTGTGAGACCCACAATAATCTTGGGAAGCTCGATGCAGACATCACTATCGCGCAACAATAGAACGAGGCTATCCTGTAGGCCACTCATGCAGAAAGTAAAGACGCATATACTTGTATCTTGCAGTATGACGGGCGCGTCAGTAGTTATCACTAAAGCCCAGGCACTTTGAACGACATTTGCTGGAGCACCGCACCTCGTAGCCAGCCGGTGGTACTTCTTCTCTTCCTACCTCTTTCAGGTTCGCACGACATGTTGAGTGAATGGGAGAGTGGGTATGTGGATATCAGTTTGCGCAAGCTGCATCGGCCGCACTGCACTGAAGTATTGTGGCAGAGATGTGCTGCACACCTAATTTCGCTGCTGCTGCTCGCTTTCTGTTTCAATCCACCCGATGAATGCGATCATGCGTACACCGGGAAGCTGGAGGGATTTCGAAGTTTTCCACTGCGCAGAGGTCGACCTAGCTTTTGCGCCAAGAACTAGGGGTGCGGGACATTCCGGAGCTCCAGGCGAAGTCTTGAACCATCTTGGCCAACATGGCAGTTGCCATCAGGTCTGTATCAGTCACAAGAATATGCGCGACAGCAGCATGCGCGACTTTCATGCGTTCTGCTGCGCGGGCTCCATGATGAGGCTGGTCCGAGGCAAGGTTAGGCGCGATTGTGCGTTAAACCGGCGATGGGCAGACAATATTGCTTCGGGTAGATCGCTCATTTTCCTAATTTCTGTGGCCATCTGCATGGCCTGCGACCGCCATGGTTGTCGCAACCTATGCGGAATGAATAACAGAGTGGTTGCCTTCGTCTCGGGCAGCTTGTGCACTGTCGTACCTACGAGATCTACTGGAGGACACAAAAGCCGGACTACCTGTGTATTCCAATCCCTTGCCAGCTTGGCAAATGTTACGAGCCGGAGGAAGGGAGGGTCCTCGCAGGTAGGTCGGTTTTTGAATACGTCGAATGGAACCAGCAGTGTATCCACTGCGGCATGCCCAAGCTGCCTGGAAACCTGCAAGTCGCCTCGAGGGAACGATCGCGAAAGCCAGTCCGCAGGTCCTTCACTACGGATGGAATTCACTCGGAGTGGGTATCAGGACCCATTCGTTCGAGAATTATTTTCAGTTTTCGAAGCTTGCGCATCATAGGGCTGCTCGGGCTATAAAATTTGTCTCCATTTTGTAATTTGCACCACGGCTTGGGTCTTGACACGAAAAAGGGCCAATGCATCTCCTACAAACGGTACCTGTTCTTCCCGCACGTCTTAGTCGCGTTATGAGGATAGCCTTGACCTTGCCATAAGCGATACTTCGTGTTCTATTTCGCCAGTTCTGGAGTCCTTGCTAGCGCCATGTCCCGTTCGTTCTGGGCCGGAGATCACTGAAGCTCACTTACCCACCATAATCGACGTCGGCCACATCTCTATGAACTGCCACGGTCACTACCGCTAGTACTAGTGCCCACATTGCAATTCCTGTCTCGACAGAGACTTCCAGTGCACCAAATCGTGGATGCTCTGATGAATTAGCCTGTATCTGTCGCGATTGTCCCGAACGCTGGAAGCGATCGTATCTTATTATAGCATCTAAGGGTACAATCATTCCCATGGTATTGCCAACGCGAAAACTGCACATACTCCGCAACAGTGTGAAAAAAATATCCTTCTTTTACACTTCCGTCCTGTGCGTACTTCTCGGAGTAGCTTTGGAGTAGACGCCCTACATTTCGAGCTTTTGAGTGTGCATGGAAGAACGGCATGAGGTCCGAGTCGATCTTGAATCTGAGATGGTCTACAGTGGTGCACCCGGCCCACTCCCCCTTCGTGCCACGACGGGGCAAAGCCAGCCGTTGCAAAAGCGCCGATACCTAGCTCTGCAGTTTTGTGCAATACTCTACATTTGCGCTCATTTCAAAACGGGACGGCGCTATCAAGGAATTGCCTGGTTACGCATGGACACTGTAGCGATTGCAACAAAGCGACTCTACGAAGGTCACCGTAAGCTGAGTGAACCACGACGGGGATCGTCCCCACGCGCAGGGTAGCGCAACGAACTGGGGGTAGCGGGCCTGGAACCGAACGAAGAACCAGTCTCGTATCTGGGGTGCAAACTGTAATTGTCGTTTTTCATTCTGAATGCATATCCGTAGTTACTGGTCGTGCCATACGATGATTAAGACAATCTCTGCCAGCGACGCTATGTAGACCGGTCCCTTCCACAATTCCAGCAGCTGCAGTACGAAGTTAACAATACATCCGCCCGTGGTGTCGCCACTCCCCTCGTTTTGCCCGAAAAGACACGCTGACGATATCAATGCCGCGATTTCCATGGCCGCCATGGGGGAAGAGCACGCTTCCACTTCGTATATTTCCGACCGACATCCATCCCCCAAGATCACGAAGAGAAACAAGAACTGCTATCCGGACTACGCGATATCGGGTCAATCGACTCGTTACCATGGGATGTATGGAGTTGAAGGAGCTCCAGATATTCCGAATTGGATGGGTCGACATAGATGGTCGGAGCCTTACAGTTGTCGCGACGCATCGACACTCTGAAGAATGTTTCTCCGAAGCGGGCGATCTCTGGTCTCATGATGTAGCCGTTCGCGATGACCTCTCGTCCTATGCGCTTCGTTGCTTTGCTAACTGTGAGGATACCGACCGCTTTCATCACCTGTGTGGCTAAGCTCACATCTGTATTCTCTACCGCTTCGTGGAGATCATTAGGTGCAGGTAGACCATTGTATATCTCCAAAGATGGGGTCCTTCGCATGTCGGAAATGGGACCATCGGGAACCATCTTGTCAAACACGGGTCGAAGACGAACGACATGTCGAGCATATCGAATCGATGTCGACTCGATATCGCAGCCCATGTGTCCAGCTGAAATACGTCACGATCCTCGACGCTAAGACGATTATTGCGAAAGGAGAGTGCAGAGTACTGAAAAGACACCCAACGTGCAGTGCCCTTTGCGTAGTTGGCTTGGTAATTTAGAACCGAGCCTAGGATATAGGACATTTCGAGAGCATGGCGGGTTGGCCTATCACGATGAACAGAGAAACCTTCGTCCAGAGTGTTAACTCCGGGGTTTTGCTCGTAAGGACAATTTCTGAAACGAAACTCCTCGTAAATATCGGGATGACGTTCACATACGTGGTAGACGGTCCGGGTGGCACGACCTGGGATCAAAAGTAAACATGTTGCAGAAAATGGAAACCTTTTCGAAGGTCTCCGGGTTACTGTACTTTCCGACAATTGGTGCGAAGTGGAACTTGGCCACTATTTAGATATCCCATGCGAACAATACAGCAAATGTATCGTCTTATAACGATTTATTCAGTGGCCGATTAGATTGGGCGTGTACACGTATCAACGAGGTTGTGGTATGGCTACAACTCTGGTAAATACTAAGTTGACATCACAGATCGCACGTCAGCGTGTTCTCGACAGTGTAATCCATGTCAGTGGAATGTGTTGGTGGCATCGGTAGTGTATGGTATAGCCAGTGCGCGGGTACCATTCGCCTATGTACGTACACAGACATGCCAGCTCTGCGTGCTGTGGTGGCGTCAGCCGATACAAAGTCCGGTCAACCTTACGGATCGCAACTGATTCTATTTTCTTGTGAGTCAAAGTACATCTACCCTTACGACGCGATACTGGCTGTTTCGCAATGTGAGTCGAAGTACATCCAGCTGTATTACGCGAAACCACTTTTCTTGTCTCGTGGGTTGAAGTGAGTCCAGACTTACTCCCTGATTATGATGATGTGGTCTTGTGAGTGGAAGTACGTCCAGCCAAACTGCGTATCACTGATTTTTTTCGTCATGTGAGCCGAAGTGCATCGATTCTTACATCGACAGACCGACTGTAATCTCATGTGACTCCAACTGCATGGCGGCTTAATATGATGTGGCCCGTAGCCTAAAGTGTATCCACGCTAACACTGAGAATAGTAAGGGTGTCAATTGATGGTGCGTAGGATATAAACACACGAATACACGTGTTACAGAGATAAGACTATTGTAGTAGGTGTGTAAGGGGTCGTTTATACGGGTGACAGTAGAGAGTCGGTGAACTGAGGACGTAAATCCCAGTAGCAATCTAGAGATGGATGTAAGGAGGGCTTCTTGTGCAACTCACAGTAAAGATCGACCACACACAGCCAACTTCAACTCTCTCACGTCAATCTTCCTCATAATTCCCCGTCCGCCCTGCTGATCTACAGTCACTAGTCTTCGCCGCACCGGTGTGCCACGAGACGGTAAAATTCGCATCTGCCAGTAGTGCATGCCCGCATCGGTGAAGATGTTACCTTTCGCGGAGGAAAGTATATTGCTGAGGAGAATCTCGACCTCTCCTCCGGTGGGGCCGAGCTTGTCCGTGGGGGCCACCACTTTTGTCGTCCTTGTTTGCGCGGCAGATGTCTTCCGCTGCTTAGTCTCTGGGATTGACTGCGATAGTAAGGTGCCTACCACTAAAGTGTGGGGACTATTATGAAAGAGAGAGGCGGAGGGATTCTAAAATAGCGAGCAGCTGTCGCTTTGGCTTCGACCGATAAGAAATGTCGGAGAGTCGAAGATGGTTTTGGAACTCCGGTCAGAATCGTACATGTCAATATGATATTGCAATCTTGATTATAGCCAGTTACATGCAGTAACGTACACGGTATGTTACGCCAGTTTGTACAGAGTTGCTTCGCTATCCATTTGTTCCACGTCGCACCGTCATAGACTTATTTTCCACGCGAGACATCCACACACCGAAAAAGATGGCTTTCCGAGATGTAAACCAAAAAATGGCTACATTTCTCGCATCTCTTAGCGCCTGTCCAGATCCCAGCCCCAGTGTTCAGTTTTGCCGCGCGACTCGAAACTGTCTTTTTCTTTTTAAACTTCTGTTTTCTTGTACAGCAGCCACAGACCCCCGCACTTCTCGGAGCGGCCATTCCTACGGCAAAGTACGGGTTCTTTCCGGTACGGCCATGATGTGCCCGATTCGTGCCGGCTGGTTCCCGCAATTGAATGATGCGCTCAAATTTGTTTCTCTGCACGCTTTTTAAAGAACTCCTACTACAGATATAGATGCTGAGCTCCCGTCCGTATTTTATGAACATCTCCTGAGCTTTTAGAATCTGGCGTATACCACGAGTCGTGCCTAGGCTCAGTAAGCTAGATCTCGCTGTGAAAGCTCCACTCGATTCTCATACCCCTCCATGTTTGCGTCTCGCGCTCTGTAAGTACCCCTGGTTCACTTCTCTTCACCAACAAGCAAGTAGTGAGCATTGTTTGCAAGCCGAGCCACAGAAGTCGGTTCCAGGACGACGTAGACATTATGCCTCGGACCTTCACAAAACGCCACTGGCCCATTCAGGAGATCGACTACATCGTTCACGCGTTATTCGCCTACCCCCAAACTTCCGCTGCATAGAACTTTGTCTTCTCCCACGTGTCCTGATCGAAGCGTCATTGAATAGCGTCTCATCGAAAACGGAAATCGCCTATTATTTCGCAAGAACCCAATTTACCCACTACCCGACTCTGGTATGTTCGTACTTCACTGTCAACAAGCGCCGCACAATACCAACCACAATCGCTTCCAACGCCGGTTAGGCTAGTCCGTCTGAGCTGCCCGGGAAGTCATCGTGCTTTACATGCTAATTGTCCAACTATAATCAATGTAGTTCAGCGGGGTAGATGAGAAAGTATCAGGAAGATTGCCATCTCATAATGGAAGATTGCTGTGCGTTGCCGATCTTTACTCTAAGATGTTTCAGAACCTCTCCTTAGATGCATCTCTACGCTGCTACTCACACTAATCTCCCCACGTCACCCACTCTCTACAATCGCCCCGGCAAAGAACCGACTACAGGCGGCGATCAACGATTCCAACACAATCACTTCTTCATTTGTGTGTAAATGTCCTAAATGCAACGAATTCACAGGTTTACTCATCTCAGTGTCAGCCTGGATGCATTTTGACCGACGCCACACATCATGTTAGGACTGAATGCTGCTTTAGTGTCGTGAGAGAACCACAAGTTTAGTGACATAAGCTCGGATGCACTCCTTATCATATTGCGAACGCAATCAGTGTCACGTAGGAAGGTTTGATACACTTTCACGCACACGACGAAACAGTCAGTATCGCGTCGTACGGTTGCACGCTTTTTCACTCACGAGAGGAGGCAAGTTGTTTGTGACAGTATGGGTAGAAGCACTATATATATGCCGACGTCACCACACCATGCCGTGTGAGCATGCCCGTGTACGCGCATGAGAGACAGGTGTCCGTGCTTTATATGTACTCTGACGGAGCTATATTGCCGAGCCATTACACGCACATGGCGTAAACTGGCATGGCCATGCTCAAATGCTTACTGTGGTGTGAGCATGGTATTTAGCACAGCTGTAGCCCTACCACCCACACATTGACACTCGTACACCCCCAGATTCAATAGGCCACCGCATATAGCGTTATAAGCGGATACATTTGGAGTATTGATTGCATAGTATATACAAATGCGGGCCAAGTGGCACGTGGCACAAACTGTAGAAATGTACTGTAACCTAGGGACCTCCGCGAGGGTCGCCATAGTCTCCAACATGCTTACATTTGGCCCGAAATCGTGCCTCACGAACTATCTACCTTGTATTTCATCATCACTCCCACAAACGATGGCCACGAACAGGGAAGAAAGAGCACGGTATCGTGGGCGTATTTAGGTACATCCCTGACAATGTCGTCTGCTGAATGGGGATAGTGGGGAACGTCCAATGGCAGCATCGCGGTATTCATTGATCTTTCGCCCAAACATGTTTGGCCTCACGCCAGGTAGGTACATTGTGGAAAGCTCCACGGTCCGCCCAGAGCTACCGATATTGCACGCGGCCGGCATAATGCTCTTGCAGGAAGCTTTAACTCAGGTAGGTACAGCTTAATTTAAGCAGTCGTCATCCTTGCTGCACCCCACATGACAGCGACGTTTCGGAAGCCCTGCGCATACATTTGTGGTCGTCGAGAGACTAGTGAATAAAGCTATTATAAAGCCCTCTAGTGCGGAATACTGTGAAACCAGGTCTTTCATGTACATCATACTCTTCTCCCCAAATCGATGGTTCTTCTGGCCTTCCTTTTCTACGAACCATCAAACCAAGTCTCGACGCCCCAACGGCTCGATACCAGTTTTGCAGTTCTTTTACGTGGGGTGCGCTGATTACAAAAAACCGCTGGTTCCGTAGCATACCGGCGCGAGCTGCACTTTCGGCAGTACGCTCTTCCCGCAGAAGTGAATGGACGTTTGTACGCCCGGGGCGTGAGGAATTCCTCCTATTTCCGGTTTTTGAGAGTACTTACGTCAAATTCGTACTAGCCCCATCGTGTAGCCACACTAACTAAAAGCGAGGTCCCTCCACCGCCTCCTCTCAAAGGCACTGGCCGCATTACTCCCCTCATTACTCACTTCTTTCCTGTAAGGTTTCGTGCATGAAAGCCATATTTTGAACTGCAGACCGCTTTAAAAGGTGACTCCGGTGCCCGTTTCGGCAAAAAAAGCGTCGAATATTGCGATCGACGCGGCGATGTCTACGGAGGTGAAGACACTATTGAAAAAAAACCTCTCAGGCCATCCTCACTTCTGGTGCTCGACATGGAGTCGGTGAACCGGAGACCGACGTTATCACCGAGGCACTCACTCAAATTATGAGGAAGACGTTTGATAACGTCGCCAACTGTGCGGCTGTGGACACTGCAATCTGACCTCAGCACGCCGACCAAGTCCCACAGAGGCTTGTCGAATAACCTCTTCTCAGAGATGGACTTCTCCTGTCCCCAGTCGGGCAATAGCGAGGCTGTATGACGGCTGGATGGTTCAGGTTTTTCACGATGCAAGTCATCTAGCCGGAGCAGGAATGATTTCAGAGTGGAACCGGAAGCCTCACTGCCTTGCATCGTACGGGTCGGTGACAGGAGTTCGGTCCGTTCTTTCTTTGTACCGGGCAGGTCCAGCTACATCCCATCCTTTAGCGGGGAAGACGGAAGACAGGGAAGTTGACTGGTTGATGTGGCACATGGAGGCATGTCGGACTGCGTCACACGCCGAAGATGACACGGTCTCTGATCTTCTAAATCGACGTGCGGCGGCGTTGATTCTACCTCCTCCGCTTCTTAACAGACACCATCTACTTCAGGGGCTTGACGGTGAAGCCCAGAGGCCTCCGGGATGTCGTTGCTTACGTCAGCAAAGTCCGGTGGCAAACGTTTATCGCCGGACTACGAGCGGTTCATATACAGCCTGTCGCTGCGGCGCAGGATGGCGTACAACGTCTGGAATGTAAAAACGTCTTGCGAGAGGGAAACGACCGAAAATGGAATGAGCTCTTCAGGCGATATCGTTCCCCCCACTCTGACCTCACACTACTGCAATTTTTGTTCTCCCCTCCAAACTTGGCCCTCCGCCGCGATGTAAGGTCGTAGATCGCCCAGGTGGTTGAATGTCTCCAGCGTCTAGCTTTGAAGCCACAAAGTCCCGACCTGCTGCATGCAACAGAAAGTAAGACTCGAGTGGAGATTTGCCATCCAGAGTCCCCACTGCCTCCACGACCTTCGTTGGCACCCAGTCTAGCAGCTGCATGGGCAACTTGATAAGATTTCTACCTTGAGTGGTTCTCTCCAAAGAGAAGCCTCGATTTATGCCGCTCCTTGAAATTGTAGACGATGCTCGTATGGAAATATTCGAGGATGTCGAGGACCCTGGGGCGGCCACTATACATATGGGGTTTCCGGCAAACTAGCACGCAAATCTTGCAGACATCTGGTGACCTCAGTATGGTGCCAATATTGGGGCACATCAGGTACTTCCGGCTCACAACAGTATCCGCAATCTCGCCGAGTCTCTTGTCCTAGCAGAGGCTCACGGCGATTGATAACGCTGCATACCCTATCTGCCTCCTCTACTGAGTCCTCATTTCTCCATAGACTGGATCTTTGCTCCCGATTGAGACGCGGAAGTTGCTGCTCGCCTTCAGCTTCATGCTCATGAATGAGACAGATTCCTTGACCTCCATTGAAGCCTCGTGATCTCCTCCGATTAAAAAGTGCAGGAACACCGACAGGAGGACCTTCTCAATGTCAAACTTTGCAAGAAATGTACCTCCCGTGAGGAGAGAGAGACATTGAAGGCATGCAAGCCAACGCCGGCCGTCTCAAATCGGCTGAGTTTGACTCAATGCATAGTTGGATTGTGCTGAGTAAAGAAGGAGAAAGACAGGATCGCGCGTGCTGGGGATGCCAGCCGGATGAACGAGACTGTCAACAGCGGAGCAGGAAGAACCAGACTTTTGGGAGTACAGAGAGAAATGGCGAGGTTGGGCCAAGTAAAGGAGGATGCACCACATCTACGTATTTAGATCAGGACGGTACGGGGCTCGGGAAGATGTTAGGTCTTGCAGAGGTTGGGTTATCCTCATGAGTGAGGACATGAGCGAATTGGTCTGCGCAATCGGGCCAAGAAGCCAGTATATATCTGCTCATGTAGTTTCACATGAGCGAACCGTCACTCCCACCATTAGGCACACCCCCATGTATACCTTTTCGGTACTTGTCGCGCTGCCCTGATCAAGGCTCAGAGTCACAGTCGCCAGTCCTTCGATTTCCCAATTCTGGTGGTTCAAACGGTCGCAGTCGTTGTCAGTGTATCCATGACGTTAGAAGCCTTCCAGTACCAGCGCAAGGTAGGACTTACATTCGACATTTCAGAAGAGCTACGAAGTAGGTCCTGAACCTGTCCTCGACACCAAGTCTCGGTCGGTCTTGTCCTGCTTACGGAGCAGTGCTGCATCGATGGCTCCCCTTCTGAGAAGAAGTGAAAGCCCTTTTTTTCTGTGCACATCTTGCAAGCCAACAAACGAGGAGCGGAAAGAGAATAATAATGTCCAGGCTGGAGCTCTTGCATACCCTGCACGAAAATGCC